>JADDOH010003226.1:0-86152 GCA_016648135.1 Agrypnia vestita | reverse complement strand
AAAATACTTTTTAATACCATAGATTCTTTGCAAAGAGGCAACGATAATCAAGCGACATATTTTGAAGCAGTTTCGAACCAAAATACCAATCCCGGTATTTAAGTTTCCATTTTGATTATTCTTGTATTACAAATAAATTTAAAAAAAAAAAAAACATTCGTGATCAATATTTTAACAATAAGCATAATATGCTAGTGAAAAGCAAAGTCAGAATATATAAAACATGCATAAGACCTATCATGACATACGGTATCGAAGCAAGAGTAGACACGGTGAGAACAAAACACCTTCTCAGAACTACCGAGATGAAGACCCTAAGACCCAATGCGGGCAAGATCCTCAGAGACAGAGTACCCAATGCGGAAATCCGCGGAACCTGCGACATACAAGACATTGATGGAGCATGAAGAGTAGGTGTTTCTGGAGGGACCATGTCGAGAAAATGGACCAGACAAGACTTTCCAGAGCCGTGATGTGCGGGATTCAGGAGGGGCGCCGACCGCCAGAGAGACCACCAAAAGGACGTAAAGAGAGCTGCACGTACCCGCTACAAGACCAAGACTGACCTGTCAATACAGATCAAGGATCCAATAAAAGAAGAAGAAGAAAAAGAAATAATAACCAAATCATGCCGAAAATGATTTGATAATACATTGTCAACCAATTTACATAAATGTTTAAATGTTAAACGATGTCATAGTTCTGGCTAGTTGGAAAGTTAGTGAAAAATCAATTACAAGATTCCACTTCAAAAAACAGAGTTAAAAAAAACATAAATAAAAACGCATTCGCAAAATAACTTAACATTTATAAACAGGTAGCAACAACAATTTCAACTACTACTAGACGTAAACCCCTGATAAATCACGGGACATAATAATATTTAATGACGACCCTCGCGTATAACATTAGCCGCGCGATGATTGACGTGTCACACTCGGACGCGCGGGCCTCATTAGCGGCTGGTCATGATCATTATTGTTGTTGTATTTCCAGACTACTTCCAGTGAGTTACGCACAGATTGTCATTCGATATTAGGGTAGGTAGTCAATAAGATATTTATATTTAAGTAAATATGTAAGGAATCTATGGACATAAAATAACTTTAATAATAATGCAAAAGTGACAAATACAACATTGAATATGAAACAATTTTTAATATTAGGTCCTTTCATATGAAATTGGGGTTTTGCCGTACTGGCAAATTTGATCTCAAATATCTTCTCTTTGGTTAGGAATTCCAAATCTAAATTTATACAGCTATTTACTCATGTATTTGTGTTTTGAAAATTATAATCCATTTGTTTATTTCTCAATTGTTTTTTTCTTTGCGTCACTCAGTTTACAAAATGAAAAACTTGAAATATTGCGTTATTTACGAGTACGAGTTCCACCGTGGCACCAGTGCTGCAGAAACGGCTCGAAGGATTAATGATGTGTATGGCGACGGTGCCGCAAAAGAAAACACAGTGCGTTTTTGGTTCCAACGTTTTCTTTCTGGAAATTTCGACCTGCAGAACAAGCCCCGTGGACGGCCGGAGACCAAAGTTGATAATGAAGAATTGAAGGCTATTGTGGAATCGGATCCATCGCAAACCACATCCGAGTAAGCTGCAGGCTGCGGTGTTAGTGATAAAACTGTTTTAATCCACGTGAAGCAAATTGGTAAGGTGAAAAAGCTTGAAAGGTGGGTATCTCACGAATTGAGTGAAGCAAATCAACAAACACGCGTTGACTGCTGCGTTGCATTACTCAACCGGCACAATAATGAAGGAATTTTAAATCGAATCATTACCTGTGATGAAAAGTGGATCCTGTACGATAATCGGAAGCGCTCATCGCAATGGATGAACCCCGCGAAACCAGACCAAACTGCCCCCAGCCGAAAATTGCACTCCAAAAAAGTTATTGTGCAGAGTTGCGTGGACTTAGTGCTGGTGTCGTTCACTACAGCTTTCTTAAATCTGGCCAGACGATTACGGCAGATGTCTATTGTCAGCAACTGCAAACCATGATGGAAAAGCTAGCTGCTAAACAACCGAGGCTGGTTAATCGCTCTAGGCACTGCTGCTTCATGATAACGCTAGACCACACACTGCACAACAGACGGCTACCAAATTAGAGAAGCTTCAATTGGAATGTATAAGACATCCACCGTACTCTCCGGACCTTGCCCCAACAGATTACCATTTTTTTCGAAATTTGGATAACTTCTTGCAAAGGAAAAAATTCAAATCCGATGGGGCAGTCCAAACCGCCTTCAAAGATTTTATCGATTCCCGTTCGAATGGTTTTTTAAGTAAAGGGATCGATGAACTACCTATGAGATGGCAAAAGTGCATAGATAGCAATGGTACATACTTTGATTAAATAAATATATTATAATAAAAAAAAAATCGGCTTTATGTTCCTCCCATACTAAACGCCAATTTCATATGTAGGGACCTAATATTTAGGACGTATACCTACTGAGTATTTATATATCAAAATATTCGATTATTCAATTTAAAATTAGACAATAACGCAATATATTTTTAAAAATTGCATTTAAAATTGAAATGTCGACCTAAGGCACACTCTCGGCTTCCCTACTTCTACACATAGAGAAATCATAAATGATGTGGCTTGGACATGTGCTAAGAACGCCAGAGGAGCGAGTACCAAGAAGTATCCTCTTGGCAACCTCGGAAGGAAGGCAACCCGTGGGTTGCCCCAGATTAAGCCAGGATAAGCAACAAAAAAAATGTACGAAAAAGTAGGAATCTTGACTGACATACGGAAGCAGCACAAGACAGGAATATGGAAGCAGCTTGTCAAGTCTTCGGAATCCCAACCCTACTAGGACAAGGGGATGAAGAAAAAAAAAATATTAAAAATAAAAAAATAATTATAACGCTGATAATAAATACCTTTATTATCAGCGTTATAATTAATTCAATATTGTAAATAACCAGGGCCTTTTTGCAAATAGTTATCTATCAAATTAGTTTTCATATTAGTACTTAGTTATTTATTCATTTCCCATATACTTAGTTCTTATGTTTTAATGTCTATATTTAGATTTTTAATTTTTAGTATATATTGTATCCTGATGAAGGGACTATTGGCTACGAAACATATTAGTATTTTCAAATTATTGGTGTAAACAAAGTATTTTCTTGTTAACTATATTAATAATAACACTACAATCATTTTGCATTTTTTGAAGAAGAAGTTAAATAAAAGTTTATTTTACAAAAATGAGTAGGTAGATACCCTTTTGTGTGATGTTTACAGCCCTTTAGAAAATAGGAAGCGAGTAACGTTCCAGAGAAATATAACGCACTAATCCTTACTTGAAATATTCCTGAAAATCTAATCATGTGGGCCATTTGGTGAGAATACATTAATAAAAGTATAATTCAAGCTGAAATTGTATCTGAAATTTGTGTATGCACAGTGTTCCTGTGTTGCTGTGCGGAATTTCGCTATAAATTTCCGCAATAAAGGCTTAATCTGCCCTCCCGCTATTGTGGCCGCCTTACTAATGAAATTATTCGATTAGCCTCAATCCCATTTATATGCAAAATCAGTACAAAAGTGTTGTGAATCGCACACGCGCCGATCTGCGCGAGGATAATCCGGCGGTACTCCATCTGGGCACTTGACCTAGCCAGGGCTACCTCACGAAAAGAGGACTTTTTACCGTGAAATCAGGGAAACGAAGGACATTTCAAAATGAAACAATTTTCATCGTTTTAACATTCATTTTGCTTGTCTGAAATAGCGAAAACACTCCTATTGTGCCCTTTGGCGTCGTGATATTTACCATCACGCCGTTTCTCCGCGAGGATGGGCAGAGAAGATAGAGCTCCACACTATTCTATCCTGACACACAACTCTCGCCTCATCCACATACATACAAGCTCGACGATTGTCGAGGTTCCTAACGGGACCATCGTCTAGTGTCTGGTTAATCTTGTCATGCCACGTTTTCGCGGTCGCCCTAATATCTTCTTTCTTTACTCTATCATAAATAGATATGCCATACATAGTCTAAGTGATCTGATCTCTACCGCATTCAGTCTATTTTCGGTGTCGTGATATTTACACAGCTTATACAGTGTAGAATTTATACATCGACAAAACTATTTTAAGTTCTCAAAGTCATTTTCATAATAAGATTGCTTATATCTGATATTGTTTTATATACTTATTTGTATATTACAACATTTTTATATGTAAAAGCCTGTAATGGGCTGAAAAAAAAATATATAAGGATGGAAGGAGGACAGTGTATCCTCCTTTTGAAAGGTAACCCTACGTAGGGTAATAGATTATGCTCTTAACTGGATTACACTAGAATATACACGAGCACGTGAGGTTTACGTATTCAATGACTGCATTTTATACAAAAATACGAACTAATTAGTAAGTTTAATTTCCTAATGGTAGTTTTATGTAGGTAGATCAATATTATACCTGACTACTAGAATTACTATCTAACCTACGCATGTATTGTACTCTTATTGTAAAATTTGGGTTTCTTGTCATTGGGCAATGACTCTGTCTACTTATATCACTGATTTTTACGAATATAAATGGATGTAAGAAAACCTGTAAATAGAATATATATATAAAAAAAAAATATGTGATTTTCAGGTCTGGAGGACTCTTTTTACCACTCTTATATTATATTAGTTATCTGTTAATCGATATTTCACCGACTTCCCAATTTTGCACCCATACGTATTCTCGGTGACAATACACGAATCAATCAGGTTGACTAATTAATCAATTAATACAATATTTTATTTTATTTTTTCACAAACAGGCCATCAACAGGTCCTAGAGTGACATGAGTACAAAGTATAAATATTTTATGAACATTTTGAATATGATATAATTAAATAATTACCCAATATACTGCTTATTATAAATCATTAACAAATAATGTGTTAATGATAAAATAAACTGTAAATAACATTCAGAACAAAATAAAGACTGTCGCAAATCAATAAATATAATTTAGGAATGTGTTCCAGATTAACAAGTTTTTACACAATACACAATAGGTTTACTTTTTTTATTAAATTAATAATGCAGAATGTTTTAATGATAAAATAATTAATTAATCAAAATTTTATATGCAAAATTAGTAAATGAGCTCACCAAAAGATGGAGCTAAATTCCTACGGAAGTAACTTTTGCGCTGGTCAATATTAAGACTAAAACGTAGTACTAAACGTAAACACGTAAACGATGAAAAAAATATTATTAAAAAAACATGCTTACATTTAAATGTACTAAATAATAAATTTTCGGCCAATTTTTTTTTGCCTTACTCTCCAAATAAAAGTGTGGGCGTTTTCCCTCCATCAACATCAGAATTCTGTAATCTATAACAATAAAGTAAGCGCCCACCTAATATTTCGAGAGTGAGGCAAAAAAAATTTGGACGAAAATTTATTTTTACGTTTTGGTATATTTAAATATAAGAATGTTTTTTTTAAATTATCTAAGTAAAGTTTAGGATGCATTGATGGAATTTTTACATAATTAAAAGTCACTATTGTGATTTATTCGTGAGGTAAGTTTAACAACAAAATGCAAGAATCAGGTAGATATTTTCTCTGTATAAAAGTATCTTCTTAAACGGAGTTAAGAATTTTACGAAATTTTTGAACAGCGCCATTTTGGAGTACGATGTCGGATCAGGCCTTTATTAGGGAAATTTGGTCCAGGCAATGAGAGGATATGTCCTGGGGAATGGAACAACTTTATTTTTACCAGAATACTAGAGTGAAGCTGCGCAAAATTTGTCGATGGTACTTACTTTAATATGATACAAATTGCTTACATTTTTCGCGGTATCTTAAAAAGAAACATTGCAAAATTTACTTTAGCTTTTATACATACATTATTTTCTATATTTCAAAATATACCCAACCATGTTTCTTCTTTTTCTTAGATTTGTATGTTAATGTATTCTCCTAGCTCGTTCCTGCATTTTAAATATTAGTTAACTATCATATCACGTATTAATCTAGTCTCATTGTTCATGTCACAAGTTATAAAAACAAGATGGGAAACTGTTTCTTTGATATGCCAAAAAAAAATAGATCATGGAGTTAGGTAAGTTTTGATATTCAAATACTCATACCTATGTACCTAATATAAAATTATTAAATAAAATAACGGCCAATCTCTACCAAAACTGTGTATTGAACATGTTGCCAAAACCATCTGCCTGTATCGCGGAGGGTTGTTCCGAATAAAACTCGAAAATTGTTTTAACCAAAAAAAAAATGCATTTTGTAATTCGATATTTTTCGGAATTCAAAACAGATCCGTAGTGCAGCAGCGAAAGTAGGTCCCGATATGTATTTTCATCTCCCCTCTCCCCCCTGCAGGGCGCATCTGCCATCTCCGTCTGATACGTGACGCGTTGTTATGTTT
The DNA here is from genome assembly GCA_016648135.1 of Agrypnia vestita. Classification (NCBI taxonomy): domain Eukaryota; kingdom Metazoa; phylum Arthropoda; class Insecta; order Trichoptera; family Phryganeidae; genus Agrypnia; species Agrypnia vestita. The sequence continues at coordinate 79,713 of JADDOH010003226.1, read as the reverse complement.
GTACGCTGAAATACTATCCGATAGCCCGGTTTCTCAGGGGACGTCAACTATCTATAGTACCTAATAGAAGAGCCAGCGACCGCCAGACATACGTTAGAGTATCAAACATGTTATATTTTCTGTACATGTAAACTATAGCAAGTGAGAAAGTTAGGATATTATGACATTTGAGTTCGAAGGATTTTGTCAAAAATGTGAAAATGAAACGTAAGAATAACAATCCCGAATTTTTAATACGTTTAACGGGATAGTGTAACTGTTTGCCAGATGCTTTTCGTGAGTCGTTTCTTCCGCTAGACGCTGTGAAACTCTTAATATTAATGTTATTTACCTATATATAAGAATATCAAATCTGAATTTTATGTATTTCATTCAGGCCACTATTTTAAGATACTGATACTGATATTGATGATTCCTGGTACCCTATATTTTGACGTTTTACAAAAAAAATTTTACCTGTATTTCCTGTTATCTGCCAAAATCCCCCGAAGTCAAATGTCAAATTATATCTAAACCTTCTTACCTACTTTTACAGAAAGTATTTCAGGTTTGATACTACAACGTTAATCTGACGATCGCTGGCTCCTACTCTATCTGCAATAAGGAAAATAACTTATTTTTTATATCTTTATTCCTTGGTTTTATTTACAAATTTCCCGCGAGTAGACTCGAGGATTCGTAGTCTTTTTTTTTATGTTTAGTTTGTAGAACTCCATGTTTATTTTTAATGAAATTAAAAATATACTAAATTTTAATAAATATTATCATTAAGTGACGGCTTGTTCGACTTGTTAGGCCATTATCAAACTGTTTGATCCTACATTCGAAAACAAATTCGGCTACCTAGACTCGCAAAAAATCAAATCTATCAAGCTATAAAAATAATGCTGGTTCACACTTATTATTCTTTTCAATTCTCATGTATGAACAGAGACGCCTTCAAAGTGCTGAAAACCAGACATTATACTTCTTAAAATTATTTAGTTTGACCTTTTCAAAATATTTTCAAAACATACAAGCTCTCGATTATTTTTTAAGCAAGGCGGACGTAGGTATTAGCACCAAACGTGATGCCAAATTGTGGACAAGTAATTTACATTAGTTTATATCTATTTATTTTGGTGATCTGTATTCTGTAAAATAAACTATTATTTTTACTATAGAGTAAAACTACTTTCAGGCACGTGTGTGCCGCGTGCCGATCATATTGAATACCGCGTCTGCGAGCCCCTCGTTTACAACATGCGGCGAGTGGTAAAATGTTGGACAAGATCTGTAAAAAAAAATGTGTACGCGATTTGTAGGGAATACGATATTCCTAATGCATTATTACAAATGCAGTGGCTTAGAAAACGCAAAGCTATTTATATTCGTATAATTCTGTTTGTTATTCGCGTATTATCTGAAGCAAAATGTTGGCACAGCGCGTTGAAAATATTTAAAATAACTTCGCTTGACCGAACTGAAGATGGATTTATGTGAAGAAATTCACACTTAATTATTCAATTCATTTGAATGCCTCAAACTCGCATTGCAACTGTGACAAACATTACTCCTCGTGTACTCTTATATATCTTATATGTTATCCTTCATATTGTCACGGGTCCTGGCTTTGGGATACAAATGAAAACACTGGAAATTAATTAACGATTTATTGATAATTTTGATTCATTTACAAATCCACTGGACACGAATTAAATTCAAGCATTATTCTCGAATTCACATAATTTCGCAATTTATCGCTCGAGCTTGAACACTTTTATTATCGCTTTTTAAACTTTCGAGAAATCATCCGTTCGTCTATCCCACGTAAAGTAAGATCTTAGCTCAATATTTCACTCTATATCTGTATACATATATCCTGACTGGCCACAGTGACCACCACTCCGTTGCTAATATCGCACCATTTCAAACGCCAAAATAAATACCGTGCCGCGGATTTTTATACGAAACACGTAAAACTAAATAGATAGAGTAACACGCATGTGAAGAGTATTTTGTGAAACTGTTGATGTGTAAATAATACTATGGTTGTGGTGTATAGTGATATTTACATGCTAGTGTAGAGGTTCTCCTAACGATGAGATGGGTTACGTCTCGAAACCGGTAGATAAAAAAGTATTTTTAGTGGTTATATACTTACATAAATAACATTTTGTTAAAATGTCTGACCACAAAGTTAATGCTTTAAATATTAAAAATATGAATAATTTTTTATTATGCCTATATTCAAAGTTATGCACGTTCCGTTTCGAACATCCTGGTTAATTAATAGCAATCGAGGCATGTGTGGTAAGACACCGCAGACGTTCGGCGGTGCTGGTGAATGACCTCCGCTAAATATTAAATACCACCTTATAACGTGCATCATGCGAATTTCTAAGAATCGTAAAAACGGAAGCAATTAATGCTAAAAATACGCGAGAAATATGCAAAGTATTCGAACTTAAATCCTTGGTAATTTATGCCGGCCATTAAGCTAATGAATTATGTGCGTGAGTTTATGATGGACGCGCGCTGCATATGCGCGGTACATGCCAGCGCAGATCCCAGCGGTCCATCATTACTGTGTATTTTAAAATCACTCCCGAGGCTGCGCCCCCGTCAACGCGTCGCGGCCATTTGCACAAATAAAAATATATATTTTTATATATTTTTAGTTTTAGTATGTCTTTGAATCGTCGTGAGACCTTTGTCTCTTACTAGCTGTTCGTGCCCGGCATTGCACGGGTTAAGGATTAAGTTGAAAATAAATTCGTGGGGGGAAACAAAGATTCGATTCGAACGGTATAGATTTGCATCAAAAATATAACAAGGGAGGGGAAAGGGTAAAAGCGGAGGGAGGAAATGTCACCCCTCGGGTCCTAAAGCATAATTATGCAAAATTTGAATCGAATCGGATAAACGGTGTAGATTTGTATAGAGAACATGAGAAAGACAATGGAGGTGAATGTTTTGCGGTTGCAGCTTGTGTGCATATCCCCCCAGTGAAGCCGCATGGGTTCTCATTTATTGTAGAATTGTCTTTTGTAATTGAGTTTGCTTTCTTTTGACTAATTATTCTATATTATTATTTACTTGACTGTATTGTACTATTAATTAAGATTTTTGATATATTATATAAATAATATATTACCTTTCACATTGTCTAATAAATTAGATTACCTACATTTGTGATTGTAAGTGGTTATCCCTCACCACACACAAGAAGCGTAATTCTTTTTGGTGAGGTAAATACATACAAAAAAAAATTAAATGTAAATATTTTCAAGGTATCTTTCTAATAAAATATTATATATATATTATTTATTAAATAAATTTTTACAAAATAAAAAAATTACAAATATTAAAATAATATGTATTTTAAAAGCGCTGCATAATAATTATGCATTACCCTAATACTAAATATGTTACGAGATTTAATAATTCTTAACATGGTATAAGGTTGATGCTATGCTACGATTTATTATTAACGTCGTACTTTTTTATTAACTTTAAATTTATTTTAAGTATATAAAGTATATTACCACCCTACGCCACTGGTGTGAAATGAACACCCATGACACGAGTGACTAACTTTCCAGACTAATTCACTTCCTGACCTTTGGTGAGCAGAAAAAATAGTGGAGTTTTGAAGAAGTGAAATTAGCCATGTCTCGGTCTCCGCTGCAACACGCTTAAAGGATTAGGCCATCCGGCGAATACAGGGGGTGCTCTCTGCGAATGTGCTTACATTAATTGTCACTTGAGACACTTTTTAATGCACTTGAACCTACCCAGTAGGCGATATCTTATTCCGAGTATTTTATATGTTTTAACAAGCAGACTATCAACAGGTCGTTATTGACCTGACTGATGGTCTCAGGATGACGTCAGAATACAAATTTTAAAATTTTTATGAAAATTTTGAAGAAAACATGATGAGAAATATATATTATGTGGTTTCCCAAATATATTTTTTTTAATAAAAGCTTTTTTTGCGTTGCTCTTAAAAGAGTATATAAAAGAACACATCATACCTGAAAAGAGAAACAACATTTAAAGCTATTATTTTATATTAGAAACTTTATCAATTATTAAATATATATTATTCACCGGTATATTATAATTTTCTCAATAGGTCGATTGTCAGCTGTTTGTGAAAATTTTTCACACAAATAAAAACGTTCCATTTTAACAATTCAAATTAAATGAAAATCAATAGGTACCTACTGATCTTCATTTACATATATGTAAATAATGTTCGAATTTTTTTATTTGTTTAAATTAAGGGTGTCACAAATCAACAAATACGGTTTAGAAATGTGTTGTAGATGACAAGTTATTCGCACAGTATAGCCTCGCGAGTGTGGGGTGCGCGTAGCTGTCTGCGGCGCTGTATTTCACGCTAATCTAATTAATAAATTTATTATTATTAATATTTTGCTTTTAAACTAAGCTTCTCATGTAGATTACCGTTTCTAGATGATATCTCGCTATAGTGATTGATAATTATTCTACAACAACCAATAAGAAGCAAACGTTTGTGTTTAGAAGAGGAGTATTCTGATATTATTTAGTTATTATAGGTATACGATTAGGATCACCCAATTTATAATAGATATATCGACCATTTTCTTATATCCACATACTTTCTCGTATGACTTTCTCTTCAAATTGTTAGTGCTCTGTAATAGGAATATTTAAAAAAAAACTTCTACCTACAGTAAAATAAGAAGTAAATTTATTATTGTTTAAAATAACAAACCAATTTTAGTAGAAATGATCTAATAATAATTAATCAATAAATCATAGATATCTCTATAAATCGCACAATTTTACTTTCTTCTACGAATTCTGGTAGTCAAAAAATAATCTAATACATACATAAAAGGCCCAGTATGGTACATACTTGTATTCTTTGATTCCTTAACAATGATATTCCACGTTCTTCCATCTACTAACCCTACCATCTAACCGAACACAACGAACTCTTAACTCTAATGAACTCTTCCTTCTAACCAACTCTATAATCTACAAACTCTCCCATCCAACGTCCTTCTATGAACTCTGTTAGTCAAAAAATAATCCATTACATAAAGACCCAGTATGGTTCTTGCATTCTTTGATTCCTAATTAATGACATTCCACGTTCAAAATATTATGTCAGTTTGGCCACTTTAAATCTTCCCTTTGTTAAAAACTATTTTAACGAAAGATTATGTATATGTAGGATGCTTGTGTCCCATATTTGTATACAATATTTTACCAGGGTTACGTTTACGAAGGTGGCTGACAACCTACCACACTTAGCAAAATCTTCAGCTCAGACGAAGTTGTAAAGTCTATTTATTACTGTCCAGCACAGTTAGTACAGGGATAACTTTGACAGGAGATAGATGGGAGACGATAATTCCTCTAGGGCTTGTCAGCTCTTCGTTGGGTTAGGTTAGGTCCTCTAGGGTTCCTATGAGCGTACGACCTCCGAGGGAAAAGTTTTTCAGTTATTTCTTGGAGCATTGTTTCATATTGTCTCCTTGGGACAGATAAATTCATCAGCCATGTCGAGATAAAACCTGCTTGGCTGATTAGTTTTTCTTTTGCACAATTTTATTATACAGAACGTTCTGTTCTATTTTGTGTTCTTTTAAAACTTATTCATAATTTCAAACTTCTTTAATTGTAATAATGTGCTTCCATTTAAATCTTTTTAATATCCCTGAAGGAAATTTGAATATCAACAAGTATATATTTCTATATATAAAATTGAATACCTGTCGGTTCTCTATAGGCTCCTATATCCTATATTAATAATAAGAAAAATAGTTTGTTTATACCACTGCTTTACAATTACTTATATTTACGGTTTGTTTAAGTCTACATATATTTACCATATTAATTTTAGGGTTACATTGTATACTCAAGAAGGGAACTTTGGACCCAAAACATGATGAGTTAACAGTAAACAGGGGTATAAACAAAATATTTATTTTTATTATTAATATTAATTTTTGGACAAAATAATTTTGAAACTATTGAAGAAAATTCTCTTTTAAAATGTTTAATTTTACTTTGTAATACACACATAATATGAGCTATTAAATTAAAACTATAGTTTCGAGAGAAGCAGTCCCTCTCATTATCAGGTATAGTATAGATAATAACTAAATTAAATACAAAATTTATCAATCTAATCGGGTAAGTCAGGGGGGCGTGCGATGGGGAGGGGTATTTTTTTCTGCAAAAAGCTCTGGGATTGGTGAAGTGGACTGAAATGTGAAATTAGCACGCTTACATTATGAAAGATTTTGCTCAACAACTAGCCTAAACCTAACCCAATTAACCATATTGTCTTAAAACGTATGTTTATTTAAAGCTTAAACAACTTTCCTTATTGGATTGGCTACAGGCTGGTTGTAAATGAAATATTACTGATATAATCTCAGTGATGCCAACATTAAGCGCCCGGTGGTACATTGAATTAAAGCTGATGAGGCAAAGCTTTAGTGAGCGCTTTATTCGAGGTTCTGTGAATTGAGAGCCTCCTATTGTAAACTACATTCAGTATATTAAAAAATCCTGCTATTCACTAGGGCCATGTGTTTACACATCCCAGACACTTCATAACATGTCGGGGGCTTCAAAAATCCACCCCACATGCTTTTTACGTCATAGGGTACACTACAAGACCATCCTGCACGAAACCCTGTTATTATCGACACTGGAAAAAGAGAATTGATATCCACGCTATTATTTCCCAAATTCTGATGTCATCTACATTCAATATCATGTTGATTACGCTAGAATTCGGGAATGGAACTGTGTTCATTCAAAATAAAGCATTGCTGTACACAGTGAAGTGGTAAGTTTCAAAATTCATGCATTGGGGTGCTTGAAATACATATATTTTACACGCTTTTATTTAGCTTCACTTGTCTCTGAAATTACTTCATCGCTCTGAAATCTGGTAGCGACGTATTCTAGATAACAAAACAATAATCATTCGTTAGTTTTATTATTATTATTGAAAATATATTAATTTGAAATGCTGACCGTTATTTTATCGTGCATAGTACACGTTAGTGATATCTGATGGTTCGTATTATTTTTAAAGTGATGTTTGAGTTTTGAGGTTAGGTTGATTGCAAGATTTAATGTGACGAAGAATATAAAGTAAAATAATATTAATATTAAATTTTTTTTAAATAATAAAAACACGCTTTTATAAAAGTGAATAAAAAGAAGGAAATATTGTCTTTTTAACAGCCGCAGTACTAAGAGCGATATATGCGTATGTCAATTAAATCAAAAGCGTGGCACGTACTTCAATAAAATGGTACCTATAACTTGGAATGAATTTAAAAACAAATGGCATAATTATTGTAAAAATAGTACAGAATTGTAGAGCATAAGATGTATTATTTATTATATCATAGAATGTACCATAGATTAAATTAGATGTAAATGTAAATATGTAGGTTATTATGGGTAGTACGTTAGTAATAGATTTTAGAATTCAAAGTGTGTATATTATAATACAGGCTGTAATATTAACTAGCTTAAGAAATAAATAAATAAATTATTGCATTAATCCGGTATAAGAAGCCAGTGCCCCTGGACTGCGAAGGCCAGTACCTGTGCAAAATAGAGTAATACGACTTGAAGAGTAGACGCCAAACTTCGAAGTCAGCTTCTAATTTAGCTGGAGAAATGGCTGTAGAACCGATTAGCAAGAAGACCAAGTTTAGTGAAGTGGCATTTGCGGTGGCTGGCCCAAAAGCGCGGAACTCTCTCCCCGTAATACGGAATGCACCAAAACTTTATTTAAAAAAGACTAAAAATGCACCCTTTCAAAAAAACGTATCTTTAGATTCTTCAACCATTTTCAATTTTAAATAAGTATCTACTAGTGTTGGACTAAACAGTTATGTAAAAAGCCCTGGAGTTGAAATTTCAACAGGCACAAATTTAATACGTGACCTTATTCTTACATTTATTATATATTTTAGTCAACGGCAGTTTGCACACAAATAGTAAACAATATTAATACCATTTCAGATGAAGCCGTTCATATCTACACTGCGAAGATTTAGAATGCACAAAGGTACAAAATCACTTAAGGAGGTTTCCTGTTCCTGCAGCGGTATAAGTGGTAGCGAATGTAATTCTGGTTGTAGCGTAGTCGATAGAATAAAGAAAGAGTCGCTCATATGGTTTGGTCATGAGAAAAGTATCAATGAGGTGGGGGTTGGAAAAAAATATTTGAGGGGAGTTTAGAATGCAAGATCAAATATTAGAAGACCCGATAAAGGCTTCAACAACCAAAGAGCGTGCATGAGATGATGTATAAAAGTGGACGAGGCAAATGTGGTGGGGAAGGATAGAAGAGTGAGACATTCCATCCTCTCTGGCTATACCTGAGTAGAAATGGCGTATACAGGGTTATTTGTAAAACATTAATAACCTCGCAGGACTCTATTCCTGCCTTGATTATGAGTCGAAAATGTTCAAGCTATTATGACCTAATATATTGTCGCATATCTCCTGAACTATTGAGTTCAGGAGATATGCGACATCAAAGTTTGCTTTTTTTCTCAATATTTCTGACTTATTTTTTGTAAAACGTCGGACTATCATTACAGTAACTTATATCGAATATGAAAAATTCATTTCCTTTAATACAAGTCAAATAAAAAAATAAATACCTTCGAATTCCAATTGGAAAACATTCCAATTGGAATTTTTCAGGGTTTTTATCATTTTATTTAACTTATATTGAAACTAATGAATTTTTCGTAATCGATATGAGTTACTGTAATGATAGTCCAACGTTTTACAAAAAATAATTTGGAAATATTGAAAAAAAAATTCAAATTTTGATGTCGCATATCTCCTTAACTACTGATATTAGGTCACAATAACTTAAACATTTTCGACTCACGATCAAGGCAGAATATAGCCCTGCGAGGTTATTAATGTTTTCCAAATAACCCTGTAAACGGTAATAAAATCATCAAAATGAATTCAACCTATTACATGTTTTTTTTCTGAATCACCAATGGACTAAAGACTGCAAAAATATAAAGTGAAAAAAAAGATTAGAGAAAAATATATTTCAATAATCGTTACCGTATAACGTATCAGAGAACTATATTAATAATCATAAGCCAGCTGTTTGAGTTACGTCATTTTGTACAACGTTGACAGCATTTAAATTTAGGCAGTCGCAAGGTTTATTAATTCGGCCGGTTGGAGTTTATCAAGAGGCCTGGGCAAACACTAGTGTTGTCATATGCTAGAAAAACATTTATAAAATAAATAGAGAGGGTGGGTCGCCTACCTGCTAGCGTTATCATGCGTGGCAACATTCTGACGACAATATTTGATTTTTATTACAAGCCAGTGGTGGACGCGCTTGATTTCCAGCTCTAGTGTTTTGACAGGATCCTTGCGCAAGAGCCTCGATTCTGATGTGTACGATTGACGGCTCGACACAGTGAAGGAAGTGAATAAATGTATATCTTCACTAAACGTGTAATTTTTTAATATTTTTCTACTTTAATTTATTTAAATTTTCATCTTTAGAGTTATCTTAGACGGAGTAGAGAGAGCTGCTGTCGAATTTTAAATTGAAGAAGGTCTTTAATATTTTTAATATTAAAAGCATTAACTTTATGGTTAGAGATTCTAGAGTGTTAGATAGATTAGTATAAACCACCACCAGATTTTAGCTTTACCGGTTTCGATATGTACCCGTCTCTTCGTAAGGACCAACACTACACTACTATGTTCACAACACTATACACCACAACCATAGTACTGTTAACCTTTCAACAATATTTATAACATGCGTGTTAATCAACTTTCCATACAGCCCTTTGTTCAATTTAACTTTCACAAAAGATTTGGTAACACCCACTTTCGACCTCGCCCCCTCTCACTCTCTCTCCCTCGTAGATTCTTAATCGTTCTGTAAGCAAATTAGTGCATGCTAGTCTTTGACAAGATTAACACGCATATTATAAAAATTGTTGAAATGTTAACAGTACTATAGTTGTGGTGTATAATGTTGTGAACATAGTAATGTAGTGTTGGTCCTGACGAAGAAACGGATACGTCTCAAAACCGGTAGACCTAAAATCTGGTAGTAGTTCATACTAATTTAACTAACTCTCTGAAGAAGATCTTTTGTTTTATAGCTAGACCGCATTCAAAAGAATGTGCGCAAAAAATATGTGTGTTGTTACGATGCAAAAAATGAACACAAAATAAGTTTTTCTATTAAGTAAATAACCTTTTTTAAACTAAAAAATATGTATTTATTTAGAATATCATATTGAGGTTTGTAATACGGGCTTGCCAGGCAGTTTTCCCCCGCTGTCTTCTTACCGGACAAAGCTAGGGAATGGTATTTTGACTGTGGTCGACCTATAGTTCCGTGGATAAATATCGCCTCTTTTGACTCGAGGACAAGATGGAAGTTTTACGTACTAGAATGATTTTACACACCACAACCATAGTATTATTCATACACTAACTCCTTCCCAAAATATTGCTCATATGTGTGTTAATCTAACTGAAGGATAACGTGCACTACGGTTCGTCCTAAATATATAAAGAATTTGTGGGGGGGGAAGAGTCAGGGGGGTTGGGTCTTAAGGGGGCGCTGATAAGTCTTGTATTTTACCCAAGTTACCCAAGTGTTGAATGCCCTAGGACTAGAAACAGTAAATTAAAGAATAAAGTACAATGTATTGGTGCAAATATTTCAAATTAAACACGGATTAGTACCCAAATACTTTGATGACAGGATGAAGCTGAATACGGATTTCATTCTTCCAATACAAGAGGAAACGACAGAATAAGACTTCCGAAGAAAAAGAAAAACATCTCACAAAATTGTATGATGTGCAAAGGATTAAAAATCTTCGATAGCCTGCTAAAGAAAATTCAAAATACGGTGAATACAAGGAGGTTTAAACAGGAGTGCAAAAATGTTATTGTAAAAACTTTTAAATGACTAGATGGAATGCAATATGTTTGAGTGAAATCATGTATTAGCCCACATAACATTGTGTGTGGGAGTAAATAATTAAGATTTTTTTTATATTTAATATATAATGGAAACCTAAAAGGTTTATAGATAACATTTTTACATGATTTAATATAAGTAATGATAATAATATGATTTAGATACAAAGTCATTTTTTTATAGTTGGTCGAGTTTTAACATTTTTGTCACATCTGTTTTGAATTTATCAGTGGTCAGTTGTTTGGTGTGTTGTGGCAGGTCATTGTATAGTTTTAATCCGTTGCAAATTAGTCGGGATTGTCCTGTTTTTGTTTTGGCGTGTGTTATGTGATAGTTTTAAATAATTCCAAAAAACAGAGGACTAAGGGAATAAATATAATATTTGATAATTTATTAATTAGAGGAAAATTTTTTTATGACTTTATGAATATACAATTTTTCCTGATTATTAATTTTTTTAGCTTTAGTTATTATTAGGTTTTTTTTACCCCTGTTTCTAAATCAAAATTATGATTGGACTGATGAGATAATTCGCAAATTCGGAGAAGTTATTACCATAAAGGCATCTCATACGCTCGTTCAAAATTGTATTCTTACTTTTTACCATTTGGATATTTGGAATAATGCACGAGGCCACGGGCCGTCTGATGGCGACTCGACAAGTGCTATTTGCCGAAGCACTTCCGCGAAAGCTCCGCCGCGCCGTGTTGACGCGAGGCAGCCGCGGCGCTGCTGGGCGCGCAGCGACTTCTGGAGTGTTTGCTTTCTTACGGGTTACAGAAAATAGCTCCTCGGAGGAGCGGACGCCGGTCAGGTGGTCGATTATTCGAGAAACGGAACTCTTCAACTCGGAATCGATAATAATTGCGAAATGTGGCGGCTCTTCAAACGTGGCTTTGATGTTGCCTTCCAAATAGTGGTCCATCCGTTATTTGGAAGGGCCAGCTGCGAACGGCGTGCAAAAAATCATAATCAAAAATAAACTATTTTTAAGTAAACAAAAAAACTCTAACAAACGAATCTGCTATTAAAGATTAAAAGTCAAATTATATTAAATAATATTTTATATGGATTTTTGGGAACATAATTGCTGGATTTATCTACTGCGGTATTATTATTAAATTAAGATGAATTGTGGGGTATAAAAGCAAAGTCAGCAGTATCTAAAAAAATTTAATGCAGTCATCGAGAATTACTAATTTATAATGCACTGAATTCGAGATTTTATAGGAAACATACATAGCCCATAATTTTATAGGAAACATGATTTTGGAAGGGATAGACACATAAAGTGAGTGAGTGAGAAAGTGAGATAACTAACTACAATTATGTAACATTTTTATTATATTATGACATTCTAAGCTTGTGCTATTACTTATCACTCTATATTATTCCTTTTTATTTTTTGAATTTTTATTATATTATGTTTTCGTTATACGTGCTTTTTACTTTCTATTATATTTATATTTTTACATTTGTATTTGTATTTTAAGTATTTGATTTCCACTTTATGTCATTATTATTTTTATACGTTATTATTTTTCTTTAAACTGTCCACTATATAAATGTACACTTTACCTATTTGTAAATGCCCTGTAGGGCGTTAACCAATAAATAAAAAATTTAAAAAATCATATCAAATGGGATCTTGTTACCCCGCTTTTCTACTCCATTGATCCCCTCAAATGTCCATCTTTCGAAGACGCTGATTAATTAAGAGGATTCAGTAATAGAAGAACTTGCGCAAGTGTAGAATCCCATGACATTGGTACACCTGGGTAATCTTAAAAGTTGTTAGCCAAGGCTGCCTCCCGTTCTTATCCCTTCTCCCGCCATTATCTTATCACCTGTCTCCTGTGGCAGCCTCCGACTCGGTCCAACACGGGATCCGACTCTGGGGAAATCACAAATTTGTCCAGCGATACAAAGAATGTAAGTTTTCTTTCATTCCAAAGAAAATAATATTTTTGTAATAGATCAGGACACCTTGTAATTTTTATATATTTTCACCCCCAAACAAAATCTCCTTAGAGAATTTACTATATTATGATGCTCTGACTTCCCTGGTCGGCGGCTTGGATCCCATTGCAGGGCCTATCAACAAAGCTTATGTAACCAACCCTGAAGATGTATCCGATACATCGGCCAGAGAGGTTGGAGACACGGCAGAGTAGCTCGAAAAACGCATTATCATAAAAGATCGTACATTTTTACTACGTATTCAATTTTGTAACACGGTATTGGTTCAAGTATGCATGAAATTATTGGATCAGCGCGAATGTTGAAATTTTGCTGTAAATTAAAAAATTATATTAGTTGTAATCTGACAAAAATATTATTTAACGACATAAAATGAAGTAATTTATGCTATCTATACGTAATATTTATGGTCAGTCAAAGTATTCGAATATATAAAAATTTTCTTTTTGCATTAGAAAAATTTCAGGGAAAAATTAATTCGTCTTTATATTGTAAATTTAATACTGATCACGGTTTACATCTTGAATTACCTAACTCCGACTAATACTGTCTACAAAACAACGCATACATATAATATAAATAACAAAGCTTTAAATACTAAAAATAAGATTTCTGATGGTGGGATAAAAGTCAAGGGCATTGAGTTAGACAAAACAAATGAAAAATATCAAAACTAGCATATCAATTATGCTGGTACAAAAATAGAACAATCGCGACACATTTGAAGTGGACTAAAATTATGGAGCTACGTAAATTATATACTAGAACAGTCGGAGCAGTGAAACATTAACAGATTTAATAAATAAGTGTTGGATATTAATATATTCGCAATCGTAATGACCACTATTAAACTTATTTATATTTTTTAATTGTCATTATGTAATTTCATTGCCGATGAATCGGCGTTTATTGGACGAGAACAGACATCTGATTGCTTGATACATATATATAATACAAATAAATTTGGATAATATGTAACGAGCCTCTCGGCCACTACCTACCTCGCTAGATATATAAAAATATCTATTCTGAAGTAAGTAGCTTTTTTAAACATTTTATCTCCTTAGATCGACATGTAATATTTATTTTGTATGAAAGGACGTACAGTAAAAATTAAGAACAAGATATATTAAAAAATATAAAAGTATCTTGCGAGATGCAGGAAAAAATGGAAATAAATGCAAACCATTGTTTTATATTTCTTATCAAAACAGTATCTTTCATATGGATCTACAAAAGCAATGGTAAGCTAACTAAAAGTATAAGAAAAAAAACAAGAATATATTGGAATGCAAAGAATAAACAAAAAATACCGTGATATAAAAAAAAAAAAAAAAATGATAGAATTAATAAAATTAAGTAATTAAATAATCACAATAAAATTAAATAATCACAATAAAATAAAATAATCGCAAGTAATATGAATATGTTTTTTATATCCCTCCCATGTCTCTTGTTTATTATTCAAAATAAAATGTATAAAACACCCGCTTAATTAACTGTTACAGTGCTAAGTGCGATCTCGATATATGCGTATGTCAAAAGCGTGGGGCGTATATTAATAATTTGTAATATGTTTTAAATGTAATTAAGTATACTTAAATAATCGAATAAAATTTTGATGACGGAGATTTACGCATATTTAAAACAAGCGATTGTAGGGACTCGAGAAAAAGCCCACGCTTTTGATTTTATTGGCATACGCATGATCGCTCTTAGAACTGTTGCTGTTAAAAATATTATGTCGTTTTTAGAATTTTGTTCGTAAGCTTGTTTTTTTAATTTTTTTAATTAAAATATTATTTTCTACTTTTTAATAATTTAAATACATGTTTTTTTTGCAAACGCTGTTAACCTCATAATTGAAATGTCACTTCATAATACAAGCCGACAGATATCACCGGCATGTACAATGTCCGATAAAATAACGCGTCATAACAATATTTAAATTGATTTTGTAAAATTAATAAATGATTATTGTATTGACATCCGGAATATGTCTGTCTGCCAAATTTTAGAGCGATTGTTCGTCAGGAAGGGGGTTTCAGATGCCGGCTTGTCTTTTCGAAGATCTTCCTCCCCCATGTAATTCTTCTTAAGAAACGAATAGAATATTGGATTAGCACAGAAAATTATTAGACGCTTGAAAAGGTTATAAAAATGTTAAAAATCATATTAACATTTAAAGAAAGCTATTTTGCAGTAATTTTTTGACAATATTTTAATATGTATGTTCTGAGAACAAAATTATCGAATTTTGTCAACAGAGGGATAATTATTAATTAAGGTAAAT
This sequence comes from Agrypnia vestita, assembly GCA_016648135.1. Classification (NCBI taxonomy): domain Eukaryota; kingdom Metazoa; phylum Arthropoda; class Insecta; order Trichoptera; family Phryganeidae; genus Agrypnia; species Agrypnia vestita. Next base: position 64,429 of record JADDOH010003226.1, on the reverse strand, counting down.
TAAAGAAGTCTCACAGAGACGGATCTTTTTTACGGGAAACGTGTATGGCAGAATTTATAGGGTTTTCCGGGGTTTATGACCTTTATTAGCAATTACCATTACCAGCTGCGAAATCTATTTATACTACGTCATGGAAAGGATTATAGATATTTCTATCATATTCCATATTCCGTTCGAATACAGATACATATATATGAAACTGATTTAGAACATACATACATCTTTCAAAAAATTGAAAATGTGTGCATGTCCTTACAGTGGAATTGTTGAACGTTGCATTTGTAAAGAGATAACTTAGTTATCTTAAATAACATATTTTTAACGATTTCATTAATTTATTTCGAAACACACGTGCTAAAGTATGATTTACGGAGTATTTACTATTATTCGAAGCTCTCGACTTGGCTGAGTGTCTTGGGTCCAATGAATTTGGTGAAAGTATCAGATTATATTATGCGGTAACTGGGGGACGTGCTGGTGTTTGCCTATTTCCATAGCCACGAGTGGCACTCGTCATGGTCTGTGGCAGCTGAAGAGATTTTCAAAGCTACATCACCGTTCCCACACAATCCGTTTACATTATATTTTTATTTACCATCTCCTCAAATCAATAACTCTGAATAAATACACTTGGCCACAATAAATTACGACGCTTGTTTACAAAAAACGACGCGTCACAAAATAAACAATTCTGATGTTTTCAACGTTGGGGAAAAAAACTATCGACTTGAATACACACTCATTACACGAGGAATAAGTTTTTAAATTTATGCACAGGGTGTCCCAGAGTCAGACTTCTTTATTTTAAAGCTAGATTTCCTTCCTAAATTGGACGTAGTTCTGCAGAAAACATCCAACCCAAAAAACATGGAACTGAAAAAATGGCTTCTATAAATTAGAATCTACAAAATTCATTCGCATATTTTTTCTTCATTATTGCATATTTATATAGCTATTGTCAAGATGTAATTTATTATTATGTGTTTTTTAATGTAATTTATAATAATAAAATTTATTTACGAAGATATGACGCGTGTTACAGGTTGGAACCTTTCTAAAAATGTCAAATCTACGAAAAATAGTACTTATTTTTTTCTATGTGGGTTCTAAGTTCTATGAATTTGATAAACCATGAAGTTAAAAATATTATCTGAAGCGTAAAAATGTTCAACCCCTTTAGATGTTTTCTACATAATTATTATCGTGTAGTAACAGTAGAATTAAAAAATTGCATAATGCGTCCTTACCAAATGGATGTTTTTAACTTGTATTTTTTCCAAGAATTTATGAATTTGAAGCCTCAGAAAATAGTCAAACCACCTTTTATAAGTTTAAGAATTAATTTAACGGTGATAGCCGTGATTTAAGTTAAAAAAATATTGAATTCATAAAATCTGCATTTTAAGCACAAAGAATATATTGGGCTGTCCAAATCTGAATATAATTAATTTTTATTCAGATTTTGTGGGTTGATCGCTTTCTGCATAATTACGTCCAATTATCAGTCGAAATTGTTTAAACAACAATGTCCTAATATCGATAGTTAATTATTTATTTGGTCATCCAACAGGAAGACTTAAATATATATTAAAAAAATAATACACAAAAGTAGTTCATACATCTCCCCCAATTATAAGGCGACACAGACTAGACAATGATAATAAAGATTAATTTAATAGATATAAATAAATAACATTCAGTGATAATATGGAGGAAAAGTAAAAGTAAACAGTAGTAATCAGTAATACGTATAATGTATATAATGTTCAACTCTGTACATATATATATATATTCAAATATTTTAATTTCTTATTATTTTTAGTTATAAATTATTTTTTTGAATCGCATAAAAATATTGATTACAAGATTTCCTACTGACAGATAAGTGAAGCTATAATAAAAAGCATGTAATAAAAATTTGGGTGCATATTTACAGACACACTCTGCTGTCCTATAACTCTATGAGAGTGCAATATAATAATGCCTTCAGGATAATGCTCGGTCTACCTTGGCGTTGCAGTGCATCTCATATGTTCGCAGAACACAGGGTCCATGGCTTTGCTGCACTCCAACGACTGAAGATAGCTGGCGCAAGAAAAAGGATGTGGGGGTCTAGCAACTCCATTATTCAAGCAGCTGCTATGTGGCTTGACTCATCAATGCAAAAAAGATGGACACTAATTATGCAAAAGTGACTGTTCTCCATTTTTTTTATGTATTTATCTATTTTTATAATTTTTATCATTATCTTCTACTTTCTATTTTTAATTTCGACATGTTTTTATTTCTTATTCTACTTGTATGTCTGTTGTTGGTTTTCTATTTTCACTTATATGTATATATATCTATATGGCGAGGTTAGAATATATTCTCAACAAGCTGAAATAAAGACCTATTATTATTATTATTATTTAAATCTTGCTTAAACTATGATGGTTTGTAAATTTATGAACAAAGTTATTAATTTGGCCTGCTATGATCGAGCGACGACGTATTCGCTCTTGCTTTACGATATCTTTAAGCATCCCAAAATAATGACAGTTCTTAGTTGGAGGAGTCTGAGATTAACTGGCCACGTAGTGAGAAGTGGAAGAATCTCCAAAATGACTTCACGACTGGAACTCGACCAGTAGGCCACCCAGGAATAAGATGGGCGGGTACAGTAATGCAGATAGATTGCAGGTTTCAGCTGGTTTAATTTTGCCTTCGAGAGAATTTGATGAAAAGGTTTAAGGTACATACATGAGTCAGCATAACGAATGAGTTATAATCAATTACTGTTACCCCCGGTGAGCCTTGGCCTCCTCTCTCCATCTATGGTTTCGTACCTTACTTTCCAGCTTTGGGTTTCTTCATGCTCAAAGCCTTTGTGCGTGTCATAGGATGCATCTACTCTCACTGTCCGACCACCCACCGCAGCCTGCTAGCTTTTACTTTCCATTCCATCAATACTTTCTATGCGTACGGTTCCCGAAATTTCAGGTTTATTAACCATATACCCCTTTAAAAATTGCAGTCAGCTCTGATACACTCAATTATATTGATAGGAAGGTCTAGTGATACTGGAAATTATAATCGCAATAAACGTGATTGACTTCCGAATTACCATATAATTATGGCATATTCAAATAACTAATGTACTCCGTGTCCCAAAATGCAGAACGTATACATATAATGAATAGGCACACTGTACCGCGTAGTATGCAACTTTTAAACGAATTTAGCAATCATGTCAATTTATTTAATGAGCATAAGATAAGACAGAAGATCGCTTCCATATAAAGCACACTATAAATGGAGCAATCTATCATGCAATTACTAAAAGAACATTGCTACGTATTGCTAATACTACTCACCTCTGGTTTTAGACTGTGACAAGTTAAAAAAAATCATATTGATTATGCAAAAATATTGAAAGCTTTTTTAACTACCTGGTCAAAAAACATCACAACTATAAACGATAGTTACAACCCGTATGTACATGTTAGCAACAGAAGACATAAAGTTTACAATGCAAAAATATTTACACATATGGAAATAAAATTAATTGTTTTTATTAAATTCTACCCTTTTAATTTTCTGAGACGCGTTTCGCCTTATGAGGGCACTACTACGCACCTCCAGTCTCCTCACCTCATAGGGCGAAATGCCATCCACATCATAAGCCATCCTACTCTTTTTTATTTCCATATGAAGTTCTACAAACTTTCCTCTAAAACAACAAAAATATTTCATTACAGGTCACACCCGAAATTTTATTTTATTTTTTAATTTTGAATACGATATAATTACACAATACACTTTTTCATGATAAATTAATAATAAATAATGCTTCAATGATAAAATAAATAGTACATAATATTCAGAACAAAATAAGGACTGTCGTAAAACAACAAATACAATTCGCGAATGAATTCTTGATCAGCAAATTTTTACACAATACAAAATACAGTTATGATAATTGATAATAAATAATGCCTTATTGATAAAACAAATTATAATTGAGTAGCTTGTTGACATGAAGCTCGCCTAGTGATCTGGTGGTCGGTGGTTCGAGCCCCATTCCAGGACACCAGCAAGTTAGCCCTATTTTCACAGCACAGGCTTTAGGCTTCGTTTGAGAATAGTAAGAATATTGATGCGACACGTATTTCGTGTTCGCATCTCTATTTAAAAAAATATGTGTAATCAGATATCATAAATCAAAATGCAATATCCCGAAATGAATTTAAAAATCGTCAATTAACTCCACTCGAAGAAAAAATATTTGAAAATATAATATTTTCATTATTTTTTTCGATGCAGTCTTAGGAATGTTATCTTGTTATAAGTTTATGTAGATATAATAAAAATGTACATGATAACTGAAATAGTTTGTCTAATCTTGGAATATGATACATAAAATTTAAAATTTCCTTCTCACATGTAACATTATAGAATAATACTTTAAAAGTACTAATTATGGTGCATCTTTCCCTATTTTGCCGATTTTTAACCTTGTATACCTTGTACTGTCACCGGGGTAGAGTCGATTTGTATGAATTATAATATTTCTTATTGGTTGCAATATTTATTGGTATTATTAAATCCTACTACACGGCAAGACGGTTGGTGAACGAGTGCACGGCCCGTCCGTAGCGTCCGCGCTAAGCAAGCGGCACATATGTACACCTTAAAAAAATGAAATTTTCTGCGCTGATGTGCCCAGTTATCGCTCCGTATTGCAAACATTTTTTACAACAATGAGCTCTATACTCTATTTAAGGAGCCAAACGTCACAAAATTTATAAAACTGGGAAGACTTCGGTGGCTGGGTCATGTGGAGAGAATGTCCGAGCATCAAGCACCAAAGTCCCTGCTGAACTCGAGGCCAATAGGCGAAGGAGCTTAGGAAGGCCGAAACTAAGATGGAGTGACAACGTCCTCAAAGATATCTCTGCCTTAGAGCTTCGAAACTGGAGAGAGCTGGCACTAGACCGAGATGAGTGGAGGAAAATTATTGAGGAGGCCAAGACCCACCAAGGGTTGTAGTGCCAAGAATGATGATGATTGCAAACACTTTGCGGCATTGTCCGTGTGACTTTATGACTTGCAGGGAGGACGTGTCCTCGTCAACCGACGCCGAAAGACTGGTCTTAATGAAGCGGCGCGACGGTACAACGAAACGCTCCGGCCGCCACAGTCGACTCTGGTGCGGTCGCAATCAATTGTCCGCGGCGGTTCATTGAAAGCGCCGGTGTGATTGGCCACGGCCATTATGGGCGGCATTAGTCACGCGCGTTTTTTAGACTCGGCGAAGCGCTTTTTCCGAAAGCGCGTGGGACCCTTTGTGCGCACGCGCGCCACGGACATTTTACGCCGCGTTAATAGTTTTGTGAAAATTGACAACGTGAGGTAATAGTTTTGGAAAATGTTTGAAGTGTCCAATCGTATATTTATTTAGGCGTTTTAGTCGCTAAAGCGGTTGTGTGAAAAATTTCTCGATTTCTGCTTATAATGATAATGATTTTTTTTGCCGCAACTTGTCACTTTAAAATTTCACAAATAACTATTTTTTTTCATTTATTTTATTACAGCATTAAACTTTTGAAGGCAAAGAAGAGAAAATATGTGGATATGAGAAAATAGTCGTCATATCTATTATAAACGCTCATTGCATGCGTTTAATATGTAACCATGAAATCTATACTAATATGTAAGGTGAAGTTTGTTAGTTTGTGATTTTGGATGTAGGTAATCTCCGAATTCAATCCAAAATCATCCGATTTCAAAAATTCTTTCACCAATATTTAGAAAGGATATAGTCTGTATATGTGTATATATTATCTCATTAAAAGGGCTTTTCGTGGTAACTTATTTTACAACTAAAGTCGACAAAAAATGTGTTCATGTAGAGATTATTCATCATTATCATTAAATTGAGTAAAATGAGAAATTCTATTAGAATTCTCCAAACTTGAGTAGTTACTAAAATATAAAATAATTATTAAACGTAAAAGTAACAATGTTTGTTTTTCATCCAATTTAACGATCAAGTGATGTGTTTTTTTATGCATTTTTTTACTGAATAACCCAAAAAAAAAATTTTTTTACATGAAAATGTAGACCTACTGCCTTAATAATCTGATGAAAAGCAGTAGGTATCTCCATTTAAAAAATTCCTTAGTTAATCGAGGACATGTTGGTGTAATTAATGAATGTAAATATTTATAAGCAAATAACAAAATCTTTTATTTTAATATCAATCTACAAAGTTGCTCAACCAATTGACATTTTTTTATTATTTTGATAGAAATACGGCATATTAGAAAGTCTGACCTCAAAAGATATATAAAAGTATAGCCTAATAGAGTGGCATAATCCACAAATCTAACAAAAAAAAAGTGTAATCTTATCTTATATTTTTATTGTTAAATTATTATTAAATACCTAGATATTGTAAACAAGGATTTTTTTGAAATAAAAGAAATAAAAATAAGTAATAAACACCACAAAAAAAAAACTTTTCAAAAATTATGGATTTACTGCCTTTTAGCTTAGTGGGGCAGTGTAGGTACCCTTAATAAATTAATCGGTAAACTAGAAAACATCACTAGTACACTCAAGTAACAACAGCATCGTTTATTTTATAAAACGAAACCTTAGTACCTACATTCTATAATGTGGCGTAGGTACATTTCTCATAAACGTTATGGCTAAATTAGAGGGTCTTTATATAATTGAAATCCCACGTGTGTTTAAGTGCCCACTCGAGGTGCTTCGGAGGTGTTCGCACATTCGCGACGGGTTTTATAATAATACAGAATCATTCTAATGTGTCGTTAAGGCCGAGGAATTTTTTCTCAGACATTAAAATACCCCATTGTTTGCCGCAACTATTTTAAGTATCCGTATAAATACTTTTATTTGACATTTTTCACGTGGAAAGGCGAAAGGTTAAGCGCTCGAAAAACAGGATATAACTTTTAATTATCACGCTTTGATGCTTGCGATTTGACGGGCACATTTCTTGTAACTGCGCCATTTTATATTTGAAAGAGCATTTAAATTTTTTAATTTAAAATTTTTAAGTAGTTTTCTGGGACGTTGGATTTGCCGTGTGTATGTGACCTCTCTGGCCGACGTTTAGGATCCCATTTCAGGTTCCATCATCAGGGCTGATGTGCCTCAGTCAGATATACACGGCAGAATATCCCAGAAAACTGCACACAGAAGCTTCTGAACGGCCGTGAAAACCTGAGAAAATCTTATTAAAATAATTTTTAATTTATTTATTATTATATTTATTTATACAGTAGATACATAATAATGTTTTTTTTTTCATTATACTCCCGGTAATACGAGCCAATTGCTCGAGCTTATGGGAGGAGTATTTACAAGCCAAATTATATACGTGTTCCAAGTATATAGTGATGTTGTGCCATGGTGATTCTTAAAGTTGGTATCTTTATTTGCGCCTTTGTTCTATATCTATTACTTAAACAGTCTAAGGGGTGAGATTTAATTATAAAATAATCTTTTTAAATTTGGAATTGTTTAATAACAAAATTTGTAACTAAAAAGTGTAACATAATTATACAGCTCTAAAAACAATAAACATATTTCGTTTCTTTACACTAATTTTATTTGATATACGAGAATATCACCACTAAAAGTTACATGTTTCGGAAACTCACAATGTTCCCCCTCTCCCACCAACTGGATTCCCCCTCCACTATCACTAGACTCGCAACCCATACTCCAGACACACACTCCCACGTGAAGCGGACGTTCCCGAAACATCTGGTAGTAAAATTATCGTATCAAATAAAAGTAGTGGGAACAAACAAAATTTTATTTTCATTCATAATTATTAAAATAAATTTTCACAAGACAATTGCTTTTAAGCTAAATTATTTTTTAAAAAAATTTACAATTTACAATAATAATATACTTGATGAGAACATACTTCTCACTCATACATTTCACATGCCTAAACGGTCTAAAAGACTATATTCAATGTTAATTTATTGTTAGACGCCTCTGAAAATCGAGTAATTGAATTAATCTAATTGCAAAAAAATTATAATTTTTAAACTATTCATTTAGTATTTTTTATTGCATCACAGTATATAAGTGATCTGTTACATTTAAATTCTTTTCACACATTAGCATCACTTTATATTTTCCATTATGCATACTTTAGATCTTTACCAGCGATTGCATTCTACTGGGATATCGCTGCTCCTCTTTTCCCATGTCATTTACAACATAAATTGGCTAACCTCTTAATGGTTTCCCTTTGTAACATAACTGTTGTCGTTATTTGCATCAATTCGTATTTTCGGATTTTGCTTTTTATTTTTATAAATATAAGAGAAGGCGCAGAGTGCCTTGAAATGTAAATGTTGCTTTGTAGTCTACGACTGAAAAAAAACGACTTGGGAAAACTTTTAATAACGATAGTCATCTATCACAAATAATACATTAATAGCTGAAAAACGTAAAAATGACGTACTTTTATGATATATTTCAGCCACCAGCCAGTGCTGGAAAGGGTGTAACACCAGCCCTATCTAGAGTAGCGTCTTGACAACTTTAGTGACAACGCGCATTATTAAATAGAGAATTGTGCTTTTTTTCTTGTTGTACCTCATTATCATTATTATTTGGTAGCGTTAGAGATGGACATTTTTACAAAGACAATTACATATTTTGATTAATGATCAATTCCAATGACATATGCGATATAGGAATGGATGCCCTTCTTGACCACCAGACCACACGGTGAAGCAGGCAATGTCTACGGAGCTTCATCGACAGTCCAGGACTGACAGACAAGAAAACCAAAGAAATCCCGGATGACTCAATGCTCAATGCAATGATACCCAGAACCGAAGAAGAACGAGAAGCGGACCCCAACAGCCTACCTAGGCAATGCGTTGGGACAGTGCGAGGAAGAAGAAAGAAAAAGGTCTTAATAGTTTTAATTTTCATTAAACTAAAATCTTTAAAAAATCTACATTTTTTTTATATTTAGAAACATATTTGAATATGATTATCTGGCAAAGAGACGATTGGTAATTGTTTCTGAAAGCATGTTTATGTATTTTAGAAGCATTTTATCAAAATAATATTATTTTAAAATCTTTAAAACTTTTATGTTTTCTTCTAAAAATCTATGATGTATAGTGCAATGTAGATTTTTAATGAAATGCCAGAGGACACAAGAAAGGAAGAAACAATTTCTAAATTTCAATAGTGTCTAAATTTTAGGTAGGTTAAAAATTTAAGAATATTATTTTTTTACGTTAGGGCTACTTGTTTTAAGATAAATTATAGAAGTCTCACAGCGACTAAGCTAATTATATAGGGAACATTTATGAAAGTCTTGATAGGGTGGACACAGGATTTGTGACCTGTATTAGCTAGATTAAGTGATCACTTTAGGCAATGCAAGGTTTGCCGATTCTACCCTACGATTACCCTAAGAACATCTACTCATTATCAAAATTTTTAAAATTGTATATAAAATTATATACTGTTATTTATCTCGCTATATAAATGAGATGTCGCCGGTGATAATGATACCTGTATATATATATTTTTTTTACGCTTCAACAGGCCAGGAGGCCCAATTACAGAGGCAACATATATTACAAAACACCCAGACTTGAGTTAATCACATGGATTAAATTGTGACCTCACCGGAAATCGAACCCGGAACCCTCGGTGTGGGAAACCAGTGTCATGTCCACTGCGCTACGAGGGCCGCCTTTATTTTTAAGTATGAAGCAATATTATTTTAATGTATATGCAGGGTTATTTGTAAAACATTAATAACCTCGCAGGACTATACTCCTGCCTTGATTATGAGTCGAAAATGTTCGAGCTATTATGATCTAATATCAATAGTTATGGAGATATGTGACATCGAAGTTTGCATTTTTTTTTCAATATTTCTGACTTATTTTTTGTAAAACGTTGGACTATTATTATAGTAACTAATATCAATTACAAAAAATTCATTCGTTTCAATACAAGTTAAATAAAATGATTAAAACCCTGAAAAAATTCCAAATTGGAATGTTCTCTAATTGGAATTCGAAGGTTTTTATTTTTTTATTTGACTTGTATTAAAGGGAATGAATTTTTCATACTCGATATAAGTACCGTAATGATAGTCCAGCGTTTTACAAAAAATAAGTCAGAAATATTGAGAAAAAAATGTGAACTTTGATGTCACATATCTCCATAACTGTTGATATTAGGTCAAGATAGCTTGAACATTTTCGACTCATAATCAAGGCAGGAGTATAGTCCTGCGAGGTTATTAATGTTTTACAAATAACCCTGTAAATATTCTTCCAAATTATTTAACATTTAGACTAGAAAACGTCTAAAAATAATAATTTTCAATTTAAAAAAATCCTTTTATAGACCAGTTTTTAACAATTTTATATATATACGTTCTAAGAACACAATTACTGAATTTTGACTTGTACTTCCCTTAGTGAAGGGAAGTCCCTCTAATTGTCTTATTTATTTAATAATTGTTCCCTGCACTCATTCCTTGGAGGACTATGTGATCTCCAGACATTTTAGCTCTGCTCTGGTGCGAAATGTGTTTTTCGGGCTAAGGGCACCAGGAGGCCCTATTTTTTATTTATTTCACTCTGTCATATAAACCTACATAATAATACACAAGCAAGTCTGAAATGCGTCATGTGCCTGGATGTTGATTCAAGAAATAACACAATTTCTACCGCCAAGCCGAAAATAAGGATATTCACATTCGAGCAAGGATTTGAGGGTTGTTGACACAGCCGCAGCCGTTCCAAGTTTGCTCCAATTTTTAGTGCTTAGAATAAAGAAAACCTTTTTTTATTTAATGGCTTCCAAATTCAGCCTCCGAGACCCCCCAAGAAAGATTTCGGTCATTTTGTAAACATCCGCGGTATTTTATTTGTTATTGTGTGACGCTGTTAAAGGTGGGTTATGTTTTTTAATTTAGTCCTTCGAGTAATACTGTTGGTGGGTAGGGTGGGACAAAAAGTCCATTCCTTTTAAATTTTAAATTATTATTATAACCTTTGTAGGTATATTTTCACGAGATTCTAAAACAAGAACTGTACATAATCGAGAATTTGCGAAATAGGACGTTTTAGAATATGTTAGAAAGGACTGGATAGATCTGGAAGACACAATTTTATACCAGAACATTCACGAAATGTGAAAATATTCACGAAATAACAATCCCTATATACGTTTGGCGAAACCACAGAAGCGAAACCAGCGAAACACAGCGGGCGATTCAGTGAAGATATTGGCGACCGGCGATAAAAAACCATAGCATAAAATTATCTTTCCAATAAAGCCAATACCATGGCCATTATCAAGATTTTAAAGTATTTTTTAAAATTCTACAGCTCTAAAAAAACACCCAATACATAAGCTAAATTAATGTCTGCCTATATTTTATTGGTCGAATACAAAACATAATCAACAACATCACATCACCATGTACTGCTTTAAGTTAAATTTTTAATATCCTTGTATAATATTTACAACTAAGTACATACATATCTCTTTTTACCGTTTTCTATTTTATATAAATGTATATTTTTCATAATGAATTAAACCTTTCTAACAAATAAATTAATTAAAAATTAATAATCTAAATTAGTAATCTTATATACGCATTTCATGTACTGTCACGGGACATGGCTGTGGGAGGCAATTTAATATTTTATTTATAACTTAAAAAGTCACTGGACACGAATTAAATAGGAACGCTATTTTTAAATTTGTAGTTGATTAATGTTTATAGAATTTTCCACATAATTATTATCACTGTTTCTTAATTCGCACTAATTCACGCTTTTTTTGCTTCGATCACTTTCTAGGAAAATCCGTACAATATTCACACGTAGAAAATCTTCTCGCCCGTGGTAGGTAGCTACTTCCTTTATTTATCACTCGGCTTACAACGCAATGGCTACATTTTTTTTCAGTTTCATTTTTTTACAGTTTTCGGCTGGCAATGTCTCGTTGCTAATGTCACATTGGTTAAACGTCAACTAAAGACCGATGCGTCGTGCGACGCCCCTTGCTTAGATACGTAAATACATGTCTTTCTCGATCTTTCGATTTTACGATAACGGCCTAGTCATTACGATATTCGTGTGGTTCATCCAAGAACCTTCTGTTTTTAGTGCAAAAGATGTAGAGTGCTTTAAAATCACTGATTGCGTGTAATTCTTTCCAATTGCTTTATATCTCGTTACAATATATTTATTTATTTATTTATTTAATTTATTTAAAAAAAATTCTTGTTTACAAATAAGATACTTAATACTAATTTAACAATAAAACATAAGATAAAACATAAGATAAATTACACATTTTTTTGTTTTGTTTAATTTGTGGATTATGCCACTCTACTAGGCTACGCCTGTCCCAGAGTGGCGTTAAAGAGCACAATTATAATATTTTTTCGAGTTCGTCAGTAGTATTTATTTTCATAAGGTAGTTATTATGTATCTACAGAGTATCAAGTGGAATGTTAGTGAAAGTTGAGTTAGTCATAAGTCCAAGTGTAAATATGTGTAGAATAATTGTTTAATGTAAAAAGGGTTAAAGTTTTGTTTAAGATTATTTTTTTATTTTCCTTAATTAATTAATTAATTTATATAGGTATATATTTTTATTTAAAGACATTATTACGCAATTACAGTAAGTAAATTTTCAGTTGCTGTTCTACCTTTGGAGGTAAGCCAGTTGTTTGCTAAAGCTTTTATTTTATTAATTGAGTATATTCTGATTTCCGGGAAGTCTGTTTTAAATATGTTAAATATTTTAGGCCCTATGTATGAGTAATTTTTCTGTCCATGTGTTGTCTTAGTTTTTGGTATTTCGTCAAGGTTTCGTAATGCTTGTCTAGTATTATGTGAATGCGAGTTACTGGTTGCTGTTAGGTGGTTTGTGTTTTTAATGTAGAAGATGAGGGTAGACTTAACGAACAGCTGTCTAACGTCCAGTACATTAAATTCTCTGAATAGTCTGTCTGATTGGTATGTAAATGGTTTCTTATTAATGACTCGGAGCAAGGTTTTTTGTGCCGTTATAGCTGGTTTTAATGTGGTTTTGTAAGTACCTCCCCAACTTGGAATCGCATAGTTCTAAAATGACTGGGCAAGAGCATAATAGATAGTTTTGAGTTGCTGTTTATTAAAAATATTACGTATGGATTTAAAAAGTTAAATGAGTTTTAAAAGTTTTCCCGATAATAGTTCAATGTGAAGTTTCCAGTTTAGGTGCCTGTCTATTATGATTCCCAAGTATTTCACACTATCTGCATTTTCCAAGGGGGTGCAAACACAGTTTTGGTGTTGGCAATCATGCATAGTCAATTTTAAATCGCTAGATGGCTGCCCTCTTTTATCTATGCTGAATGTCAAATACTTAGTTTTTTTGAGATTGACTGTTAGCAAATTATTTTCCAGCCAGTGTTTTACTATGTTGCAACCCAGTTCAGCTGCTTTGAAAACAAGATCCCATGATGAAGCGTGGAACAGGAGCATTGTATCGTCTGCAAAAGTAACTACTTTCCCCCCCGTTGTTAGCTTGCATAAATCGTTTATATATAGGAGGAATAAAACAGGTCCTAGTGTACTTCCTTGAGGGACTCCGTATTTGATGTAATGTTCGTCACTTTTAGTTTTGTCAAGTTGTGTAAATTGTGTTCTGTCTGTAAGGTAAGTTTTGAACCAGTTGTAACTTGCTTCCGAAAGTCCAGTCTGTTTTAGTTTGTGAAGCATTTTTTCATGTGAAACTGTGTCAAAAGCTTTCGTCAAGTCTAGTGCTATTGATATACATTTTTTATTATTGTCAAGTTTGTCTGAAATATAACCAATAATTTCCTGTATTGCTTCTTGTGTACCCCGATTTTTTCTAAATCCAAACTGGTTGTTGGCTAAAATTTGATATTTTTCTAAAAAGTTGGTGAATTGATTACAAACACATTTCTCTAGCAGCTTAGATAGTAAATTTAGGATGGATATAGGTCGGTAGTTATTTGGATCGTCTTTATTGCCAGCTTTATGTACGGGTGTGATTTTAGCCGTTTTTAGTTGGGACGGGAAAATACCTTTTGTGATGCTTAAATTAAATATATGAACTATAGGTTTTAGTAATATTTCTTTGAACGATTTAATTACTCTAGCGGATATTCCGTCCGGGCCTGGAGAGCAGTCTATGTTCAGGTCATCTACTATTTTTTCCACATCTTTGTAACAGATAGGGGAGATCTCAAATTTGGGGAGATGGGGTCCGTTAGTTTTTATATTATTATAGTGTGACTGCTGTTTGTATTTATTTAATACTTTACGCGCTAGTGTTTCACCAATTGTGGAGAAGTGAAGGTTTAGTTTATCTGCTATTTCTTTCTTATCAGTGATGGTAGTGTTGTTGTGTACCAAAGTATTAATGTTACTTTTTTTATGTGTTTCAATACCATTTAATTCTTTTACGACATTCCATATGTTTTTAGTATTATTGTTTTGTTCGATTTTTTGTTTGTAGTGTTGTTCTTTCCTTTTTTTTATTATGTTGTTACATATGGATGTTTTTTATTTATTTATTTATTTATTTATTTTTAGACATTTTACTTGCTGATGAAGTTGGTCACGTTTGTGAGTGCATTTAATTATATTCGGTGTTATCCAGGGTTTTATACATTTATTTATTTTTCTAACATAAGAGGTAGTATTTTTTTCAATATGTTTATTAAGAGTGTTTAAGAATCTAGATAATAATATACAACCGACCTTGCAATTATTCATACATAATTTATTTAAAAACAACACTGTCGTGCAATCTGTGTATTACTAATACTAAGACGAAGAAGTAACGTAAGATGCACAAGTATAATAAAATATTAACACCCCTTGTTAGAATACACACTTGAAAATTCAAACAACAAATATTATATCTACGGCTGTTCGCACATCATAAATATTTTTTTTTTGGAGTTTGGTTCGACGTCGAATAGTTGAAATAAACTTATCCCAATAACTCCGTTGTCCGTCTGTATTTTAATTTATTTTTTATTTTTTTATAAACAGACCGTCAACAGGTCATTAATGATTCTAATTGATGGTCCTAGAGTGACATTTTGAATATGATACAATACACTACACAATACAATACACTTTTTACGATAAATTGATAAAAAGTAATGAATAAATAATAAGTAATGACTAAAAGATAAAATAAATTGTAAATAATATTCAGTAAAAAATAAAAATATCGTAAATCAATAAATACAATTTAGGAAAGTTCTTATTTTGTTATAGATAAGCGATCTCACAAAAAACAATTTTAAAACTGCTTTCTTTACAAATTCTAATCTTAATAAATTACTCTTCAATTGTAAGGATAGACAGGATTTGGTGCAAAGAGGTAGCAACTATAACATATCATGCAATGATTGTGATGCTATGTATATCGGACAATGTGGTAGAGATATAGGCACAAGAATTAAAGAGCATCTAAGAGCAACCATTCGGATACTCTGAGATGGCGGACCACTGCATTGACCATGATCACTTAAAAATAAAATTAAAATAATGTTCACAAAAATAAGGGTCGTAAACTAGATGCTCTTGAAATACTAGAAATTAATAGAGAAATCATTAATAAAAATAACTTAATAAACATTCAAATACCTGAGTCATACCTATTACTAAAATAAGTATTTATGTATATAAAAATTAATTACTGTTTTATATGTCAATAAAAAATAACCCCTTCTCCTCCGTCCTCCCTTTATTTGTCGACCGTATTGATTTACAATTAATTCTAATATTGAAGACGATGGTTGTGCCCATCGAAAGCGAAATATAAAACGTTGTGTATAAATTTTATTGTGTTCTTTAATTTTATTTTAAAATCGATTTAACCAATTTAATCTGCAACTTACCTATTGTTCTTCTGAATGATATAAAACTTCAAAGCACAATTAATATATTTCGAAATAAAACAGTAGGTATCGTATTTTTCAATTACAATTTCAAATGTACCAATAATAAGTGAAATCAAAATCGAACGTCTGTAGGTAAGTTTTTCATAGTTAACACTTTCTTTACATTTTCTATGGAGAGAATGCCGAGCCAACCGCAAAAGATCAACTTTTATCTCCAGTATTGCGTCGTATTTCAATCATGCAATCAGTGAAAGATTTAAATTTGATTATTTTTAATGGCGGCTTATTTCGAAGCGCGAATTCTTTCCCAGATAGAATAGACAAGATTATAAAATAGTTTTTCTTTAGTATGAATTATTATAGAGTAATATTTAATTCGGTGTGAGGGTGGTTTTATTATTGCATTATTCTCCGCTGTCATGTGACCTGAAACCAAACCTCGGCTCTCCCGCCCGACTTCCGCTTTTCCCGGCGGACGTGCCCGGCAAACAAATCAAATCCCATTTTACTTTACCAACCTAATTGCCCGTCGCACGACGAGCTTTCAAAATTCTGCAAATGCGACACTTTTATTCAATAACAAATGAAATTTTTACAACAGTAATTTTTCATTATATAGTTGATTGTGGTAAAGTTATTTTTTTTTTTTTAGTTACAACTGATGATGAGAGGCACTGCCCCTCTCGAAACAATAGTGGTGTCAAAATAACCCAACGTGTGTGTATTACAAAGAGAATTTAGGTAAATTAAAATGGAAAATCCCTTCTGCAACCGAAGAAAAAGTCTGAACATCTATTAAAAAACAATAAAATGCTACCCACGCTACTCTATGAATTCGAAGTCTGGACTATAAAAGAAGCCACTATCAAAATTCTGACGATGTTTAAGATGTGGCTATACTCACATCCTTTAAAAATCTCCTGAATAAACATAATTCTTCATGTGCCATCTTCTATCAAAATTGGTGGCCGAATGATTTTGCGTGCTGGTTTATCCTGTTGAGGATTTCTAAGATTGAAACACTTCCTGAATTTATGCAGCCAAACATTCGGGTCGTGTCGCTCTTAACACGACGTGACACGGAGATGGCCTTCAGAGTAAAAAAATGTCAACCTGGCGACGTATGAGTAGGACCTATATGGGAGTTTTCGCTCATAAAAGGATCCTGGGAAAGCAGTGGGTGCTAATAAATTCACTGATCGGACTCATATTTTGCAAACTTATTCTTTAGGACTCGGCGGGTAACATAGGTGAAAAATTTAATGCAGTCATCGAGTATAATTAAATATAGAAAGTATTGAATTCGTGATTTTATAGGTAAAATAACCTATAAATTTATAAGAAAATTGATTATGCAGGAAATAAATAAACAGAAAAAACATAAAATCTAGAATTCAGTATATTCTAATTTAATAATCTCGGTGACTGCGTTAAATTTTTTAAATTTTTTGACTTTGGCTGCCTTTGCTTTTATACCTCACATAAGATTTGTACATTACAAATCACGATTAGATTTTTTTTTGTTACCGGTTGATTTTTAATTTCCACACACATTCCATGGTCTTCCCTTATGCACCGATTAGCAAATGAGTTTACATTGTAAATTGATATCTTCAACTTGAGTACGAAAGATTTCAAGAGGCTCTTGGGTGATCTTCTCCCACCAAAAACTACAACTTCTCGCTCGCTCGCACGCTGTTTTATATTTACTTACTGATTTGGTTGCTGTATATGAAATGTGATATGTACATTTTTGGACAAATTTGGTTTTCATAAAATATATTTTTAAAAGTTTATTCAATAAATTTAAATCAAACGATGTTTAATGCCTCACTGGAAACATGTCGATTTAAATTACTAGTTAAAATTTCTTAAAAAGAAAACAGTCTTCTGTATATAAATTTCTGGGTTATTCTGCCTTTTTTCATCTACCTCTTTAGACGACGTTTCGTATTCCATTGAGACATGCGCGCCGCGTCGGCGCCGCTGCGCCGCGCCGCCCTTGGCCCACGCCGCCGCCGCCGAGTCAAGCCAATCGGCGCGCCGATTTTGGGTGTTACATTTTTGAAACACCTTAAATTTAGATTTTTTAAAACTGTTTCATCTGTTTTTATCGATTAAATTATGCAAATAGATCTGTGGAGGTGGATGAGCCCTCCGGTTTAGGATGAGTTGAAGCGGTGTTGGTGATGTAAAGTCACGATGGTTTTACAGAATTTATTGAATTGCACAAGTAAAAGTTATAAAGAATACAGTAGGTACGAAGGTTATAAGTGAAAGCGTGACGTTCGAAGGTATGACGGCGAGGGCTTCCGCTATACGAGCCGTTCACTGGGGATGTGAGATAGTCTGCTCTGGAGACTACAGTTTTTATAGTGAATGTGAACAAAGAGATTGGGTTTGTTATGACTTCGTCTTTACTCGGCAGTGCGTGTTGAATATTTTGTCTGGATCAGCAAGGTGAGTTTATCCGCTCTTCATGCCCTCTGCTATACGTCGCCTTTGTACTCGGTCATTGGTCCGGCTTACATTGTCGCCTTGTTCGTTGTGCTAAGCGCTTTTGCCTCGACCTCTGTATCGAGGGTAACGGTCTGCCGTGCTCGATGTCAGCATATGTGGTACCTCATTACACGTGTTTATGTACGCGTCTTTGGCCACCACAGGTCTAAAGCCTGAATGGCAAAGAAATCCATACCGTTACAGATTCTGGATCAAATATTAAAAGGGCTATATAAGACAGCCACTTTTTCTTAGGGCACGGGTTGCACGATCTCATAACTGGCGATGGAATCAAAAGTGTACCTGAGATTGAGTGAAATTGACAACTACATGGAGCATAAAAATACCACGCGCGCCGCGTTTCTGGCAAACTACATTGAAAAACAAGTGAAAGCAACAGATCTAGTAACAAGAAGATTTGAAGATATATCAGCAGGTACTTCTGACTCTGAACCTGTTGCAAGTACATTTTCTGAACAAGCCTTGCTATCTAAACTTTCCAAGTAATATAGCAGCAACGTCACAGATTTAGATTCAGAAGACGCCGAAATTTCACAAGAATGTTGGAAATACCTGGCTACTACGAGATCAGAAGATGTAGAAGTTGTCCAAGGTCCTTATCTACTGGAAAGAAAGAAAAAAAAGCATTTCCGTGGCTCAACCCGCTCGCTAGAGCTGTGCTGGCAATTCCAACTACCAGCATACCCAGCGAGCGTGTGTTTTCAGTTTCCGGCCTTGTTGTAAATGCCAAAAGGTCTCGGCTGAGTCCGGTGAGAGAAGAGGGGATCCACCACACACCCAGGGCCGTTCTATGAGCAACGGCTGACATATCGGCCCTACACTTTCGCCACCCATTTTCGGCAGGAAATTTTTATTCGGATTCATATTGAGTAGTCGCCCTAAGGAGTTTCCAACGGGACACCCACACCCTAACAAACTCACGGAGGCATTCAAAGTTTCTTTCATTCCTAACAAGGTCGGCGTTTATGACACGCCGACCAGTGTCATGTGGCCCGAATATTCCAACACGCATATCGTATCTAGCACCCATCAAGAGTTCACAATTCCAGAGGATATGCCCCGGAGTCTGGAGCACTCTAGCTCTCTGGCATAGGTGTACCTACCATGGATGAGCGGAGAGTCCAAGATCATGGAGTTTAGATCTGAACTTTCCATGGCCAGAAAGCATCTGTACCGTATAGTGGTCTAGAGCCGGAAAATAACCTCCGGAAAAACTCAAGTTTCTTTCTTTAACCCTCACCCTCGGGAAGGAGTGTGTCCATCTGCCGGCGGTGGCGGTGTCCCATCTATCTTACCATACTTCTAACGTTATTAGTCTAACACGCATTTCCAACGCCTGTGTTGCTCGTTTTCCAGGGGCCTGAGAGTTCTACCAAAGTAGACTATTTACAGGCCCCTCAACAATCTGCGACAGGCGCAAGCCTCAAGGACCTCGAGATCGGCAGAGAGCACGCCCGCCAGGATTGGTAGTGCTTGACTGGAGACAATCCGATAGGCACCCGTCAGTCCAAAAAATGCTATAGTACAAAATATGAATGCAAAGTCCATAGTGTCCAAAGTAATTAGCATAAGGATAAAAACACAACATATAACTTAAGAGCCAGATTAATTAAAATAAATACACAATTAAACCTCAGAAGACATGAAATGAGCCCCGTGAGAGTTAACAAGATCATATTGACAATTATGAATTATGCAAAGAAAACTGTGATCCTGAATCAAAGCATGGTTTTCTTTGCACCTAAAATTTGCATTCGAAAACTTTATAATAGAACATTCCTTGATTTGAATATTTTTGCTTCAGTTTTTCCACGACATCTTCCTTAAAAAAACATATCCCTTAAAAAAAATGAGCCACGCCGCGGCGCGCCGCCGCCGCCGACCGTTTCAGGCCGGCACGCCGCCGCTGGCAAATTCAGGCTCGGCGCGCATATCTAATTCCATTACAAGGTCTATCAACATGACTGATGTATCTGATTCATATGACTATCTCCAGCGAAAACTACACAAAATTTGTTACATTCGTAATCAAACATAATAATTCCATCATTGCATCAAACATAATAATTCCGTTGTCTGTCCGTAATTCCGTGTGACGTCCGTAATATCGTTCGAATTCACGGCTTAAAAAAAACAAATTAAACGTCCGGAGATGGGGCTTGAACCCCGGGCCAGTACACGCGAACCGGCAGCTCTACGCATGTTGCTACGGACGCCTCTCTGTGGACCGCTAAAAATATACTATAAATATATATTAGGGCTTAGCAAAGACGCGAACCAATGTTCCGTCATTTTTGACGGGTTGCAGCTAGTGGACAGGTAGACAGACGTACAGATGTTAGTAAAACAAAATGTGGTATTTTTAACACTCCGTTACACGCGCGGGGCACAGGCGTGCCCCAGTGAAATATTTTTGCCTATTATTTCATAAACAATGTATATACAATCTTGCCGCTTCTAATAGCTGTTGTCAGTGTCCTTGAGTACTCACCAGTGACACCATGGCAACGCTGGTGAACGGATGTGTTCTCTGGAAACTTTTTAAGGTCGGTGGGGCACGCCTGTGCCCCGCGCGTGAAATACCGTAACTATTTCATTTTTGAAGAAGGTACGTCATTTTTGATATTTTCTTATCTATTTTAAATTTCAAGTAAAGATAATTAATATTATATATAATTGTATAATATTTAGTTTTATAATGCTATAATAAAAAATGTGTTCTGTTTGTTTTAGGTACTTATAAACCAAAATGAACAGATAAGAACGATAAATAAGCACTAAACTCTTATATTCTTAGAAACATCTTTATGTTGCATGCTATGTTCCTTTGAACGAAGCATACTTTTTTGGGTATAAATCAAAACGATTTGACACCTCAGGAAGATGACATATCCCGAAAAAGGACTTAAACATTTAGGTGCCATGGCTGTGGAAGAGCCAAAGATCGCTTGACTAGAAGCGCATGCCAGAAATGTCACAAGCCTGTGTGTAATGATCATAAATATAGTATATGCATTCAGTGTTATAACCAAAGTCAAAATGATCTCAATAAGTCAACTAATGAAAACTAAAATCTCAAATTTATAATTTCCGTGTTAATTTTTTCATAATTTTCTAAAGTTAAGGAAAAAAAAATTTTGTTCTTGTTTTTGTAGAGAAAAGATATATTTTTTGTTTTCATTGTAAGTGTCAATAAAGACTGATTATGTATAAAATATGTTTATTTTTTATTTCTACCCACATAACCAATAATCCATCAATTACTTTGGGGCACAGGGGTGCCCCGCGCGTGTAAATATGTAATTATATATAATTATATATATGATATAACACTTGTAAGAGGCACTCGAACAGAATAGCTCAGAAAACTGTACACAGAAGATTCTGAACGGCTGCGTAACCAGAGAAGATTTTTTAAATGATACGTACGTATGTACCTATTTGTATCTGATACTTACGTACGTATGTGCGTATGTGTACCTGACACATAGATCTGTACTTTTTAGTACAAGACTTTTTAGTAAATTTTAGCTCAATTTCATCCCCGTTCTTTGCAGTGTTGTAATAATAACAACTATGCCGAGGCACATAAGTACCTACCCTAAGTTTGAGAACTAAGACGGACGAACGATAATTGATATGAAATACCTATGTATCTTACCAAGTTACTTAAAAATCTCATTAATTCGTATGTACTTCTGAATTGAATACCGCGTTCTTGACAACTACAACATGACTTTTGCAAATTTCGACAACCTTTGTTTGAATTTTGAGCTCTGTTAGGTGTAAACTTTCGAGGTGACATATTTCCTCTCATACGTGCGGACATGCACACACACGCATACAAACTCACACACACACACTTGCTCATATCAACTCAATATTTTAATTACTACCTAACCGACACATATACTAACTTCTGTGAGATTAGGGTTTCCTGTAATTGGAATTAGTCAAATTCCCAAGTCCAGCTCAGAAGATATAAGTTATTCTTTATTTTATTGTATCTTTCTCTAGTAAAATTGTCCCCATCATCCATTATCGCTCCCATCTGGAAATATTTAACTTTTAAACTTTGTACTTATGTCTTTTCTTTCATTTATTTCTTACCTTTTTAATCTTTGTAATTCTCAAAAAGTCCATAGTAATTTAGAAGAACATGTAGTTTAATTATCTTTGTTATTCTTATACAGCTGCTTCATATATTATTTATAAACTATTTGATTTCTCAGATATAATAAAAATAATATAATAAAGGACGAATCAACAATTGTCTGCAAATGCCTTACCGGCTTACTATGAAAATATTATATTTTTTGAATTTATTAAAATTTTTAAGAAAACAATTACTAGATTCTGAACCCAGAAGGATCATAATTTATTAAAATAATTTATCTCACAGAGACGAAGCTATTCTCTAGTAAAAAACATATAGAAGCCTCATTACCAGCGTTAATATCTATATTTTAGTTTCGTGGGAATGACAAATTAAAACCAAAGATGGCAACAGCTTAGTTGTGTTGAATAAAGTAAGCGAGGTACGTAAATAACATATATACAACATTCCGAATTTGATAGAGGTGGTGGTCGATCATGCGTGGAATCGTTAACGTCAACTTGTGTAAAGTGAAGCCCATAAAAGACTTTCATTCATACTTTCCCACATAGATTGCTTCATCTCTGTGAGACATCTACAATGAAAACATTGTGATTTGCAGACAAATTCAGTAATTCAGTTTGTGTATTATTTTAATTTACGTTTAATTAATAAATTTGTTAAAATATTTGGGGGCCCAAAATACATCAACCCCCAAGGGACACAACAGGTAGGTAGGTACCCATGACTGATATACGCGGTACTAAGTGTGTCAGTGCGGCGTGTGCTGGCTGAACCCACCCCCACCCCCATCCCTTGTGGGCTGAGCGTAAAGTCATAATTACCCCGGAGCGCAGAATACAGACGTCGGACATAAAACCGCAATATTTTAAAGATATAATATAATACACGGCGTGCATGCGACCCCTGTACACTCACTACCCGGCCCAAGTTTTTATGGTGCACCGCAGTGTTGGATGTTCACAGTTTCGGGTGAGATGTCCATAAATTTAGACCCCGGCTGTAAATTATGTTTTAAATAGACCAGGGATGAACACTTCCTTCTGAAATGAAAATCATTTTTTTATAAAATGTATATAGAATACCGGAGATTCAGATTCAGTTACATTTTAAAAAAGTGAAGGCTTTAGGGGGAAGAGTCTTCTATAGAGTAAATGTACAAAATTTGGTACGGATCAGTATAAAGTAATTTTTAATATATACCGGTCTATAAAAAAATGGTCCTTTTTAGGTATATTCTACTGTATATGTTAAATAATACGGAAAAATATATTATATACATTAAAAAATATACTGCTTAATATTCCACCGTAAAAGAAATAAGGATGTGTCATTCATTGCCTACCAGTTGCGAAAATATATATATATTATGTCATGGATAGAACCACAGGTGTCTCTAGCATATTCCCATTAAATATATGCAAGAAACTGATTTAGAACATATATGCAACTTTCGAAAATTTTAAAATGATTGGATGTTCTTACGGTGGAATTTGTGAACATTGCATTGTGTCAAGTCATCACTTAAGCCAGCTCATACTGATCATGAGCCCCGAGCCACCCTATAAAGACTTCCATATTTGTTTCCATACAAACAGCATCGTCTCTTTGAGACTTCTATAATATATCTTAACTTAAATAATTATTATTTATAACGAGAGTATTAAGTTTCGTGTAGGGTTAGCCTACATTTTTCGCAGTATTTAAAAAATAACTGCAAAATAAAATAAAATCACATTCATATCTCGGAGAAAAGAGCGCAAGCATTCAATGCAAATGAGTATTTAGAACAACTGAGTAAATTTAATGTCATATTTTAATTCTTCAAGTGGTCACCTGGTATAATGTCAGGTCAGTCAAATCAAGCTTGCCTTAATATTTCATATGAAAGAGAAAAATTTCTCAAGATTTCTCATACACATCACGTGACTTAAATAAAGTAAGCTCATCAAAATTTCAAAGCGTAACAGAGCTCACAATATTCTACAAGCATATTAGTTCCTAATTTATGAGTACAAAATGTTGATGCAACAATGTCCCATTATCAATAGTTATCGAGATAAACGAATTCAAAATTTGCTTTTTTTATTTCAATATTTCTGACACATTTCCCATAAAATGTTGGAGTATCATTAAAAGAAGTTAATTATTTTGTCCTAGCGGTATATAAATTAAAACAAGTAATTATACCTACTATACAAAAAAAAAATTAAAAAGTTTTAGGTTTCCGCGGCCTTTCATAATCTTCGATTGGATTTTTTTCAATATTTCTGGTTTGTTTTTTTGCAAAAAATAGTTCAGAAATATTGAAAAAAAATGCAAACTTTGATATTGCATATCTCCATAACCACTGATATCGGTCATGTTTGCTTGAACATTTTCGACTCGTCATCAAGACAGGAATCCATCTGTTAAGTTTTTGCAACTAGCTATTTCGGCCACGAATTACAGCTGTGAAAATGGCGCCATCTAGCATTGAATATATGTAGGTATATATATATATGTATAATAATTAAAATAAAAATGAATAATTTCTATAGCGCCATTTTCGTAAAAAAAATCACCTCAAGGGCGCTTTACACTAACATTGTTTAGTCGTACACTAGTTTTTAATTTAATGGAAAGGATTTAACAAAAACGTTCGTCTTAAGTCTTTTTTTAAACACTGTTTCTGATGCACCGTTCCGTATTAAGGAGGGAAGAGAATTCCACGCCTTTGGGCCTGCCACCCCAAATGCCCGGTCACCAAACTTAGTCTTCTGGTAGTGGATGGTCGGTTCTACAACCCTTCCTGCAGCAGAAGTAGTGGCTGACCTCAGAGTTTCGCGTGTATTTTTTAAGTCGTCTGGGATGCAGAGCTCTTGAAGATACAGAGGCGCCATATTACGTGTCGTCTTGTACATTAACCAACACAACTTAAACTCGACTCTTTGAGGAAAACGAAGCCAATATATATGTACCTATGTATAAGATATCCAACGTACGTACCTGTGTATATAATTCAATTCAATTAAATTCAATTCAATTTATTTGATAATATGTACATTACAAACAAAATGTTTAAGGCATACATATTAGGAAGTATATTTCAAAATAAAAATATTTAATAAATTAAAAATAACATAAAATCTGGTCAAAGGTGTAAGAGAATCCCGCTTCGGGAAACCCCCTCAGACACATGGAATATATCAATACCCAAAGCGATTTTGTTCAGAATAGCTGTAGCTCTTCCAACAGGCATAACCATCGGTAGGTTGGTCCTGTATATTGGAATGTGAAACAATCTATGCTGACGATGTCTAATGTAATTATCAGGAACATACAAACCAATGCTCTGCATAATTTCAGGATTATCGATCATACCGCGCAACAATCGATAAAAATGTGTAATCAAATACACATTCTTTCTAGTCTCTAGACTATTGTAGCCAAGCATACCCTGGAGAAACTCAGTTGGGTAAAGCCAAGGATAATGCCCGTACTCTCTCATGTAGAGATATCTCAGAAACTTCTTTTGGACTTTCTCCACCATAAGAGAGTACTTGCCCTCATGTGGCCCCCAGATCATCGAGCCACTCTCGAGTCTACTCCGCACCAAGGAGTTGTAAAGAGTTCTCAGTACGCGGGTATTCTCGAAAACCCTGGCAGTACGCAGAACAAATCCTAACATTCTCAAAGCGTTACCACTGATCGTCTCTATGTGATCATGAATAATATGTATAAGATATCCCATGTACGTACCTGTGTATATAATATCCAACGTACCATTGCACAGAACGCGCTCGTCATATATTCCATCTTGATTAGAGCATGCAATATGTAATTGGTGTAATGTTATTCATGACGTCACACAACCCTGCCGCTCCACCCAGCCCAGCACTAATATAACGCTCTCCGCTTAGCAACGAGAGATCCCAAAAGTTCTCCAGACGAGAGGAAATCTGTCCCCTGGGAGCGCCCGGGATGCCACGCTCGCTGTGGACGGCTTGTCATGGCAACCAAATTGAAGAACATTAAATGTATAACTAAGCGATGATGTGAACAATTGATTGTTTAAACTAACTACCAACAGCCTAATAACCATTTTGTACTCAATAACTACACCACATTGTACGTACGCGCATAATAAATATTTATTATTATTATTTGTGCTTGAACATTGCGGTGGCCTGCCAATACATTCACAAGGGCTCGCTTCATCCCAAGGTTTTTATCGGCTCGCGACATTCGGCGTGAATGGTAACCACCGCTTACCTAGGATCGTTCTACGAGCAAAAGTTTCCTTATCCGTTCTACTCAATCGTCTCCATGTTGACATTTTTTACGCAAATTTGCAAGACCCCACAACGGCCGCAGAAAACCTACATATTAAATAATAATAATCATAATAAAATAGTATAATACATAGATAGGTACTTAAAAGAAAGTAATATAACAAAAACAAAATCACGTGAATAAATTATACTTATGAAAATGCAAATACATATCATATAATAACCATAACAAAAGGTATAAAACATAGGTTATCAGGTATCAAAGAAATAAAGTAAAATGTAAAAAGATGAAGATGATTCTTAAATAATAATTTATGTCAATTAAAATAATAATCCCACAGTGGACAAATCCAGTAACTGTGTTCTCAGAACATACATATAAAAATATTATCATCAGCTGGTTGCAGCTGAAAAAGTATTTCACGAACCATTTCAGCGAATTATTAATGAGTTAAAATACTATTATAATAATAAATAAGTTAATAGAATGTGAGTATTGAAACATATATTTTAGAATCATGAAACACAAATAAAAGAAATAGAAGATAGATTGGTTTGATCACATCAAGAAAAAATGCGCGATGAAAACAATTTCAGACGGACTAACCCGGTACAAAAAATCCACATTAAAACTTGACACGGCAGATAACATTTCATCACAATGACACACACACGCAGGGTATTGAAAGCTAAAATGTGTATTATAGATATGGCGACAATAATTAATTATAGGGGTTTGAAAAGATAACTTAATAGAGGTATATAAATAATTGGCCAGAGTGAATTTATTGCTTTTGATACGATTTTAGGACCTCGAAATTTAGCTTTGTATTTTAACATCTTTATTTTATTATAGCTTTCCAAGAATGTTACAAGTATATTAGTAAATACTATTTTGTATTTTTTAATATGTAAAATTTATTTTGTATTTTTAGTTCATTTCTAATATTTTCTGTACAGTGCTGGACGTGAAATTTTAAAAATGTGCATTAATGGTCGCACTTTTCTCTTTCGCATTACTTTCAGTTAAAGCAGCGTGATCATGGATTATATCGCGCCGTACGCAGAGAGGATAGAATGCCACTCTCTTGTATCGTGGCACACTACTTTTAATTCACCCACGTTCATACATCGTCTCATTTTGTTTATAAAGAGGACAGCTCTCAGTACATGCGTACAAGTATTATATTTAGTTACATCTTGTAAATAACAGGCGCAGTGATCGGTGCAATGAGAACATTGAAGCATGACTTTTACGTTCACACATATTGGAAAAAATATCGAAATTAAATATTAATCTAAACAAAAATCGTCAAGAAAATATTGTGAAATAATAAAATCTGAATAATGTGATTATCTTTTTGATAGGAATATCACGAGATGTATCATTTTTTTTCAAAATATATGCTTAGGAACAAGGCATGCTTCAAGCACGCCCCTGATAAATAATAACTCATGCATCTCTTACATAATATACATATAAATTATTACTATCGTGATATTTTATTTTATTATGTTGTGCAACTGAAATGAGAGAGAGAGATAGAGAAAATAAGAAGTGGATAAATGTGTATAATTAAAAGTAAGTGTAGGTAATATATAATATGTTTGTGTGATTGGTGGATCTTATTTTAACATATTCACAACGAGAAAAATTATTACCTATAACTGACAGAACTAGTCCACAACACTTTACAGGTGGATTCCTGCCTTGATTATGTTTAATTTTTAAGCAACTATGACTTAATATCAACAGTTAAGGAGATATGCGACACCAAAGTTCGCATCTTTTTTCAATATTTCTTACATATTTTTTGCTAAAAGTTGAACTATCATTACAGTACCTTATATCCAATATGAAAAATTCATTCCCTTTATTTATGCAAGCCAAATAAAATCACAAAAATCTTCCAATTCTAATTGGAAAACATTCCAATTTGAATTTTTTTTTAATTTAACTTTGTTTATGTAAAAATTTATTATTTTATTTAACTTTGATTGAAACGAATGAATTTTTCGTAATCGATATAAATAACTGTAATGGACTAGCTATGTTACACCCTGTATACATATGTGCGAAAATACACATATATATTTTGTTTTCGCTTTAAATTTGATATTAGTTTATTTTTTAAGATTTTCGTGAGTCGAAAAAAAATTACAATTTTGTCTGTTTTAGTTTTTGGTTTAGACGCGTTCATTGAGCAGCTATGGGAATAAAAAAGAGACGTACGGATGTCACGCTGTTCACGCTCTCTGTTGAAGCTTTTAACAAAGCCAACCTCCAACATTAGGTTTATCTAATCATGCCGAGTCATTCGTGGACGCCCTCTATTCCTAATGCCACTTGCCTCACTTACTTTCTATACCACCCTAACTACGCTATAGCCGGGATACTTAGGAGGATAATTTAATTATAATAGCGTATTGACAAAGTCACAAAATATTGGGGGGTTAGTGTTAAGACTGATCTACAAGAAGTAGGCGTAGGTAGACGACCTTACTCTGAAATAAACAAATGACTGAGTAAATCAAGGAAATGTGAATGTCTATTATTCAAATGAATATTTTTTTTTTTTTTCGCTTTGTCAATAGATATTTAATAAATACAGATAATAAGGTTACTTAATTATAATTTAAGATATTTTTATATAGTTTAAACCTTAAAAC
This sequence comes from Agrypnia vestita, assembly GCA_016648135.1. Classification (NCBI taxonomy): domain Eukaryota; kingdom Metazoa; phylum Arthropoda; class Insecta; order Trichoptera; family Phryganeidae; genus Agrypnia; species Agrypnia vestita. The sequence continues at coordinate 34,884 of JADDOH010003226.1, read as the reverse complement.
TGCAAATAAATCAGGATGTATGATGTATGCAAGAAACATGACCTTATTATGAATGTAAACAAGTCAAAAGTGATATCATTCGGACCAAGAGGAAAGTAATACAACGTGTGAAATACTAGTAGGCAATGACAAATAGATGAATTTGTGTACTTAGGAAGTATGTTCGATAGAAGAGGGAATGTTGAGAAAGATAGAGAGGAGAGTGACTGCCGGTAATAGGGTGAACGGTGCATTGAATGCAATAATTTCTAAAAGAAATATGTCTACCGAGGCAAAACTAGCGGTACATAATGGAGTTCTGGTACCGACACTAATGTATGGAAGTGAAGCCTGGAGCTGGCAGAAGAGGAACGAAAGTAGATTGAATGCAGTGGAGATGAGATCCCTTAGATGACAAATCCATGTATGATAGAGTAAAGAATGAAGATATTAGGAATGAATGTAAAGCTGATCGTAGCATAATACATAGAATAAAAATAGGGTCGCTCTTGTGGTTTGGGCATGTTGAGCGAATGAATGAGGAAAGAATGGTAAGAAAATTATATAATGCAAGTGTTGACGGCGCCAGAAAGACAGGGCGACCACAGAAGATGTGGCATGACCAGATTAACCAGATACTGGAACCGTCGAGCTTGCATGCGAAGATGTATGAATGTAGATGAAGCGTAAGTTGTATTTAAGGACAGAAGATTATGGCGCTCTATCCTCTCTGCCTACCCCCACGGGGAAACGGCGTGATGGTAAGTTAGTTAACTACATTTTGCATACCCCAGATGGATATACTGCAAATTAAAAATGCTTATATTTTAATATTTTGATGGAAATACGGCAAACAAGCTTATTAGAAAGGTAAAATATGACCTCAAATATCCAAAACCACAAAAAAAAACATTTCAAAAAGCATGGATTTACTGCCTTTTACTTTAGTGGGTCAGTATTGTATAACATTGTAATGCCGCCAATTTTGAAGTTTTAAGTTTGACAGGTTTGAAATTAATGAATTCAACAGTTAGAAAGATCATTATTTATAAAATAATGTTTGTTTACATTTTTAGAGCTTTCTGATTGATTTCGTTAATTTCAAACCTGTCAAACTTAAAATGTCAAAATTGGCGGCATTACAATGTTATACAATAACTGTCAAGATATAGCAATATTGCTTTTTTCACAATAAATACGGCCGAGAGTACCGAGTAGACTATAATAGACCACAATGGCGCTTTGTAGTAACCAGTCAAAGACTTGAAGATAAAACCTGTTAAAGAAAAAGAAAAACATCTAACCCCATTCAAGCAACGAGATTATGCCAACTTCGTGGTATTTACTGTCGAAGTTTTATATTAGATACAGTTACGAGTAAGGGTTTTCATAAAAAAAATCAACCCTAAACATTATCGAGATATATATGCGACACCGACAGATATCAGAGAGGTTTTCAATAAAATTCAATTCACAATAAAATACCTTTAAAACCAATTAAATTATATTTTTTTTAAATGTCGAAAAAATAAATACACGGGATGTGTTTTATCAAGAGCGCTCTTTTTAATTATCGAAGCGTGTTGGAATTATTAATTCGGGCTCCCGTAAATCTGTATACAAATATTTTATAATCCCCGACATGGCGGGCGCAAATGTGACGCTTTTGGGGAACTATTATAACTACCTGGATACCCTCATATATCCTGGAGCGTGGGTCCGCGTTAGGGCTCTCGGCTCTCGACAGGGCTGGACTTCAGCTGTGGGGAAAACGAACCGTGTAATAGGGCTGCACTGGTTGCCGCCATATCTGAGAATTTAGTTATGAATTAATTTCGGAACCGATACTGACGATGTTCAGAAATATTATATATTATGGTGTATCAAAAAGATCAATTTCCCGTCCATGCAAAAATTGGAACATTGGGTTGACAAAAATAACTCATCTTGCCTGTGAGAGAGAACTCCCCATCTCTATTTATCTGAACAAGTATTTGTTTCTTGCAATTAGATAATTTTACCAACGCTTAAGGGATAACACTACTCTGGGAGGGAAGAAGTTACTTAGAATTTAGGTGATATTTTATTAGGTGGTTTTTTGAGGTACATACGATATTAAGCTATTATTTTATTGGAAAATTTTTGAAAACAAGATCCGATTAAAAACAAAATACGTTAAATTTTATTTTGTGTCTCAAACACCGGGGAAAATTTGATCTCAGTCACGGAGGATGAACTCCACGGAAATATTTATGACGCGGCCTTTTTCAAAAATGTTCTAACTGAATAATAGTGCCAATAAAAAAAATTTAAAAAAATTAATCACCTTCTTACAAATCACCCAATTCTTCCTAAATCTTATTCTCCAGGATGTGGTATAACCCCTTTCGACCATAAATACATCTTGAATATTCGATTTTCCTAGTCTCTACGAATTCCAAGCCTAATAAACCATGCTTATGGATGACACACGAAAGGACATACCTCAGAAATTTAGTTGAGTATCTTATAGTTGAGTATTTAATCTCAGTACTATTTACAAGTTTTGAGTTACAAAATCTTTTACAGTAATTTGATGTTACACAAAATATATTGTTTATAATATAAAATGACAAAGTAAATAAAAGTAAGTGTACGATAACTGCAAAATGACAGAGTTAATAAATGTAAGCATACGATAACAAAGATAAAAGATATGAAATATGGAGTAAATATAAAAACACAAAGTATAAAAAAGAAACAATGTTCATTCAATGTTAAGAAGTTAACAAACGGTGAAGTGCCACTAGCTATCATTTTAGCAAGAGCTGTCAAACAGAATCCTTATATATTTTCTAGAAAATTCTTAGCACTACATAATACATCGTCGATTTTATCAAAATGTCAAAAAATATTACAGATTTCTCAAGGTATTTCATGTTTATACGTGAAATACCTCGATAAATCTGAATCTCGAATTAAATTTATATTTAATTCAAGAACATTGACTTGTCATCAATCTTGAATAAATATTCTAGGCAGGAGTAGGATGTCAATACAAAAAAGTATGGTTATTCTATCAACTCTGCCTATCTTTAGTCAGTTAGTTAGATACAATTAAAAACATTTTTATTTTGTCTAATAGCATTGATATCAAATCATTCATGTTTTATTTATTTTAATTCCGAATTAGGAGATCTTCCAATGCTGCCCTGCCAAACGTCACTTCTTCTCAGGACAGATAAGGAATAACACGCCACTTAGGCCTTGACAAATGGAAGAAATGTGTTCTTGAAACGTCGGCACCTCTGTTCCCATCCGTTGCAGCATCCCGGGACGCAATCCTCCCCCTGAAGATGAATGCACTCTTGGATGCACATTGTCACCCCTATTAATACACCGTTCGGCTCCAGGCACCCAAACCGAACAATATCATTCAACGGCCGACATGTGCCCAGACGACGAAATCAGAAAACATTTAATAATCAGGATAAGTTTCGCTATACTGAAACAATGCTGCGATGATTTGATTAATTTTCCGTGGCATCTTTATTCCCACTTTTTTACAAAAAACCTTAACATTACTATAACATCAGTTGGGGTCGATACATAAAGACAATAGATTATTAATTAAGACTCATTATCTCAATTACAAGTGTCTTCGACCTGCTCTAGCATAAACATGCATAGGTATTGTGTATATTGTTTCACTGCAAAGGCAGGAAGACAAAATAGAACTCTAGAATTTTCTGTCCTGGCACTCCACATCTGTCCCGTTCATTTTCATACATCTTCTCTTGACAACTTCCTAACAGCTGATTGTTCGCAAGCGAACTTCCAGAAAAAAAATAATTTTACGATGTATTTTCAAACATTTACGAAAACGTGCATAGATTATTCATCAAACTACGAAATTGAAATTTAAAACAGAATTTCAAAGTTTTTTTTTCTAGTCGGTTATAGGTCTTTTCATATAAGCTTGCAATTGAGTGGGCATAAGTGTGGGCATAGTGCGTAATACGACCATTATTTCGTTGTGTTAAGTTTACGGATACGAGAGGGGCGTATCCGTAAACTTAACCAATTTTTACAGGAAATAAGTCAAAAATATTGAAAAAAAAAATTCAAACTTTCATGTCGCTTATATCCATAACTGTCGACATTTCACCCAAAGAATATTTTCTATTCAAAATTTAATGAAGAAGACTCCTCCGAAGTTTTTGCTACTAGCTACAAGACACCTGTATAGTGAAATAGTCTTAATGCGTTCTAAATAGCCAAAGCAGAGAAGATTTCAATTTAAACAGTGAACAGTATCCATTTTTATATATATTTTTTTTAAATTCTCGCTTTTAACGTCGCTTCAGCCTAATTTCATTAAGCTCGCACTTATATACGAGTACAACACATTCTTAGCATGTAAAATGATCACTAAATTATTTTCTTCCAGACTTGGGTACTATGTGCATTTATTTATCTTTACATTCTAAGTTAAGATTCGTCTCGCGCGAGGAATTTTCGACCTTAATTGCATATTTTCTATCGCTCGTCGGTTAGCAGACCTGCTGCAGAAGCGATGTGGATGGTGAAGGGGTCTCAGGGGATGGAAGCGTCTTACGGCATTCCCGTTCTTGCATTAACCCGGAATCACTCGCGCCATTAGAATAAATCTAGCTTTTTCTCATTTCTTTAAAATTATAACATAAACCACAGAGAAATATTCAAGTGGATCCAGTTTACTAGTGCTAAACGTGTTAAAAAATCATCATCTTGCATCCCGCAAATGCTTCCACCAAGCGTCTCTGTCGGTGGTGTTGGAGGTCCGTCTCTGCCCGTACTATGGTGACCAGATAACTGCATTTTAACTGCACACACGACAGGTGTACATAAATGTAAAATAATACAATTAATATATTTAATATAGATCATTTTCAAATTGAATATTTTCATTAGATTAACAATTTTATTGACTTATAAGTTAGGGTAAAAGTTTGTATTATAATTATAAATAATTAAGTATAGAACCAAAGGATATTTCGTACGAATCGTATGGATGTGTAAGAGACTCCATTGAAATATATAAACATTCGAACGTCAATAGAGACGACAGTTAAAAATTTTCAAGTATGTATGTGACGGCTTGTTCTCCTCTATATTCTCTCCAGTTCTCTTTCTTTTCTCTTCTCTAACGAGTTCTATTTTTCTCTTTAGTATGATTCTTATTCTCACTAGTAAGATTCTACCTTTAAAAAAATCTCCTTTGAAAAAATCCGGGAGGCTCTGCCAGTTCATGTTGCATCAATAGCACACAAATAATTCCTACTATAAAAGGAAGTAACACACATTCGCGGAGTACATACAATCTGCAAACGCGGAAGAAATAATCAGTTCATCCTTGACCCCCGCGGCGATAGGGCACTTTCTTGATGTAACTCCATCTAAACGTCGAGAATCGAATCTCAACACATCCATTCAGTTCGTATAAAATATCCATTATTTCAGTAGGAACCCACATATGTCAAACGACGGTACTATAAACCTTGAATCTAATAATAAGCTAACTGTGTGTAGTTGTCTATTTATTTATTTATTTGAGGAAAAATTAACAGCAGGTCTATATATTAACAAATTTCCACTGAATATAGTAATTTATTAAAACAAGAGTGACGTCGTAAAATATTTTTTTTAAATTATTTTAACAGCGTGTGGGGAGGGTGGAAGGAATGTGGGATGGGAGTAGAAGGGAAGATAAATTGTATGTATGTAGTTTTGGTGCGGTTGTGTAAATATTGTTTGTTCTATGTCCCTTATCGTTGAGTTAAAATGTCAATGTGTATTTACGTATGTGTGCAGTTTGCTATTTAGGCACTTGTCACTGTATGCCATTTCACCTACTTTCCCATATATTTTTTTGCACTCTCGGCGTATCTGCCGAATAATTAATTTTTATTACATTTTTTTTCTAGTCTATTGAAACAATAAAATACATAACTTATACAATTGTGTTATACATAGTATCTCTCCATTTAAGAGCATTGCTCTTGTGCTCGGACGAGGTACTTTGCATTGTTACATATAATTATTTTACATTATATAATATACAGGTAAGTATGGGACGAAGTAGTGGAGTGAAATGTTTTTGATTTTGAGGGTAATGGTGTCTAGTTGTGTTTATTGAGATGTTTTCTTGATTTGTTTTTCAATTGTTTTGTATTTTGTATATTTTTTATTTCGATTGGAAGATTATTAAAAAATTGTATGTAAAAAGTATATGACATTTTGTTAATATTTTTTGTATTGCATTTTGGAATTTGTAATCTTGGTGATGTGTTTTTTTTTTCGAATTTTGTATGTTCGTTTTCTTTGATGAGTTGCAAAATTGGCATTTTTTGTATATAGTTTCTACATTTGGGACTGGAAATATTTTGAATAGTGTTTGTATGGGAAATGTTGATATTTTTTCAAGTATGACTTTAATAATTGTTCTCTGAATTACTTTAATTTGATTCATTATATTATTATCATGATGGATGAATCAGATTACATTTACTATTGTACACAGTAAAGAAACAAACGCGCGAGTACGCGCGAGTTGAGCTGGTCACGCTTTAGATTTTTACCCCATTACGTCCAAGTGGTCCCGATGAGTTTTCTTCGCTTCCCGGCATACGCCCGGGATACCGGGACGCCCTCAGCGCTCGACTGCACATAAAAAGTATCAATATGCTAATAATATTATTAACACAAATACGTGTCCAAATTTATTATATTATATATACAAGGCTGCATGTATAAATCACACCAGCCGGAGATTTACATAATTCCGCGTTAGCTCCAAAAACAATTTGGTTAATAATGGGTTCTGGGTTCCGGGACCACCTGAGACGCGCCGCCGTGTTATTAAAAGTTAAACCGCCTTTTAACTTTAAAAAGGGGTGGGTATTTAAGTAACATGATGAACCACGACTTAGCTCACAAATTCCGTGAACAAACACCACCTCGCGGAGGGAATTCAATTCATCGGTGCAACAATGCACGGATGTCGATTTTCGTGGGTCTCAATAATGATTCCGAAAATGCAAAAGCGATAGTGTCGGCTGTGAAATGATGGTTAAAAAATGTGCCATAATGAATAATTTATGACTCCTTTAATAATAGCAAAATAACTTTGTGGTAACATTATTAGTTTTTTATTTATTATGAATCCAAATTAACATTTTTTAAAATTAAATACAATTTTTTACTTTATTTTATTGCCACTCAATACGCACGTTCCTGAATGTCAGTGTAGTTTTATAGCTGTGTAACAGTTATTTAAAATAATATGTCAAACATAAAAAAAAGTAAAAATAAAAAACACTAGTTAACATAAACTACGTACCTACTTACGGTATGATTTATATACATTTTTAGTCGGGAAATTGAAATAATATAGTATAAAAGCTCCTTAATTCTTATATTAAACTTTCTACAAGATTTACCTACAATATTTAAAAATAATTACAAATAAACATTAGAAATTGATTTACAAATTACGGATCTTTTTTAAAATCTTATCCATAAACCTTATAAATTGCTGTATAGAATTTGGGTAGTTTTTAATTATTGAATTTGAAATATGACTATTTAGAAATGTGGTTTTGCTCCAATGCTTTTCTATATTGGTGAGTAATAAAAAGATACCAAAAAATCTTATACTTTTATAATTAAAACAATTCAAATCTTTTTTTCTGGTTCAACTTTTTTCGCTTGAATTTTTTGGAATATTTTCCCGTACATATACGACCTATCTTGTCGCTGCTATTGAATCCAATAGCAGCATCAGCCCTAGTGGTGGACCCTGTAGTGATTCTTTCAAGTGATAACTGTTTCATATTTTAGAGATTTCTACAAAATAAATAATAATTCAATTAAAAAACTAACTAACTAACTAACCGACAATTGCACCGTTTCGCAAGATGATACAATGTCACAATCCTTTACTCCAGTACACTACCTTTCTTTCGATCACATTTATACATCTTCTCATGCACGCTCTTCGAATTTTGAAGTTAACATGACCATCCTCCAATACCTGATTGATTTGATCATGCCGGGTCTTTCCCCCTGCGCTCGTGCTTTCTTCAGCAATCGCCTTATATATTTTTTTTACCATCCTCTCCCCGTTCATACATACCTACCTATGTACATAAAAAAATGAGTCGTGTAATTTTTTTTATAACCATTTACAAATGCTTGATAACACTTATACATTATAACGAACCCAAGTGTAAGTCAACCAAATTTCCAAAAAAATGTTTTTGAGTTAAGAATGTCATACCGCACTGAAAAGAATCCTTTGAATAGTATTTACTTCATTCTAGCACCATTCAACTAACGGAATTGAAATCATCATCAGGAAGTCGACTTCTGTCAATCACTCACTGCACCTCATCTCTTCTTCCTACACCCCTACCCTGACTTCTACCTCCTCACCCTTTTCTCCCCATCCCTATTTCCGGATTACTATCAACACTCATTAATTAACTCGTTTCTTAACAAACTTTGTATAGTCAATCGCTTTCCATTATTTAGCTTTAATAATTTTTGATGCTGAGTACTATTTATTTATTAATTTAATTGGTCTACTAATATTCTGTACAATATGTTATTTTAATAATTTAAATTGTTAAGATTCCTCAATAAATAAATAAAAATATTTTTTTATGTCGTCAGTTCTACTACGTCCCAAAAAATCATCTTTCTGTGACTTTCCATTATTGTTTTACGATGAAAAATTATACTTTAGCGTTCTACGCGTTTGAAGAGCTCTTTTAAAATGTGATGTATTGTTATGAGAAATATGAAAACAATATTTTGTCATGCTGATTTGCATATGCAAAAGTTTCACTTTTCTTACAGTACTGTTTGAATTACGGAAAAAAACAACCCCGTTATCTCAGAATGCATATTTTGGAAAGGATCTTGCACGACGTTACTTGTTCAGATATTGCACAATACAAAACAAAAAAATGTTACATTCATCAAACATAATAATTTCCTTGTCTGTCGGTCCGTAACTTCGTATAACGTCCATAATTTCGCTCAAATTCACGGCTAAAAAACCGAAATTAAACGGCTGGAGATGGGGCTTGAACCTCGGGCCAGCAAATCCGAATGATAGAGATGTTGCCATCGCTGAGCCTGTACTACCCGTCAAATATACAGTGCATATAAGAATTAGCAAAGACGCGAACCATTTCATGTTCCGCCAATATCCGGCAGGGGAAATATTTATAAAAATGTCAAAATATTTTGATAAATGTCGTTATTACTATTTCATGTGTGTCGGCTATAAATAAGTTAATACTTATTCTTTAGGAACCGGCATGTAAAAGTATCGTCATTTTTGACCGGTTACATCTATATATCAATATTTGTCAAATTTAATCTAACATTTATTTCATTTACGTTCATTTGATATTCGCTATCGTTGTATAATAATAAAATAGTACCTGATTATGTTGTTCTATCGATATCCATACATCTTTCAACTAATTTCTTATCAAATCCACCATTCAATATATTTCGGTATATATTTCGTTGAGTAGGTCTTGACATGCGACAGCAAGATCCCTCTATCATCCAGTGGCTTTGACGCTTCAACATATTTGATTTATGTATGATAAACGCCTTACTACATGGATGACATACATTATGGATAGAACACATCATCCTCGTATAGTGGTACAGTAATAAACTGTCACGTCTTCGTGGCCGTGGAAGGCAAATGAAACTCTAAAAACAATTTAAACTGAACCTTAAAACCAAATTTATTAATCAATTAGAATGACGAACCTACAGAATTTTTATTTCGTTGATTCGATTTTTCTGTACGTCTTTTATAATTCCTCATAATCGTAGAACAACGACGCATGTGATTTTTCTCAAGTTTGCGGGAGAGCCGTTTGAAGTTTTATTTACATAAAGACACTTTATGTCATAATTCGATAACTACAAAAGATTTTCCTTTGAAACTTGGGTTAGTTATTTAAAGTTGATACCTTTCAAACCTCAAATATAGTCAGCGCAGTACAACGACGTTTTTACACATGCTGCGTTGTTCTACGATTGCAAATCAGAACCGTCGTTATACCGACTTTGTATAATGTATAAGGTATAACTGACGACATACAAATTGTATAAGGTTAAATTAATGAAACAAAACACTTTTTATAAACCATTAGATGGCTTCTTTTTTTCACATTTTAACGATCCAAAAATTCAATATGGAATTTTTTGCACATCCGTCATTGTTGTACGATCATGACGAATTGATTAATTAATTTGGTTTTAAATTTTACAAAACTTTGTTCTGAAAAATTGAAACTTCATAATAAGAATGTGTTCTTGAAAATAACAATTTAAACAAAGTTGTTCTATGCGACGGTAATCGCCAATACGATCGCCGAGCGAATAGAGCCCTTAAAGAAAACTCATTCGGAAACCTTTGCCCGCAAGCGAGCTATATTAGTCTAGCGCGCTTTGTAGTAGGAATCCAGTCGAAATTTAACGTTCTCAAGATGAGGTGCATCTATTTGATGTAGATGCACCTCATTTATAACAAGGTTAAATTATTAATTCATGTTTAATTAGCAGAAATTTAATATCAAACCACGAGATTTCCACTTTTAACGTCAACCGCTTTGCGAGCTTTGAAAGCTCCTTTCATCAGAGTAATATAAAACGGACATTTCGAAACCAGTTGACATTAAAAGTATCAAAACCAATGATGATTCGCACCAACTTACTTTCTTTTAACAAAAACTTTTCAGGCTTTGTGCGTATTACGGGACTCATTTAGTCTCGCTAAACGTCTACCCCGCTACCACCCCCTTGCTTTTACTTTCATTGAGGTATCTGGAACAGTATACCGTTCCTGAAGCTATTTTTTTTATTTGTCCTATATTTCAAGATCTGAAACCCGTTTTCTTGCGCTTAAATTAGAGACCAAACTTCACAAGGGTTGTATCAGTGTTATATATAGTTTGATCTTCATTTTACAATTATTTAATATTGTCACGATATCCTAAACCAAAAAAACCTACACATAATTTGTACTCCACAGCTGGGTCTGGAGTATTTTGTAAACAATTAGAAAGAACTGGAAGTCAATCGAAAGGACGAGAATATTCAAGAATAACATTTCCTATAAAAACAAGCGGCGTCAAAGCTACGGAACAGATTTTTTTTGACAGTGAAACCACAAAAAGCAAGCGATTTCGGGCATACAGAGGCGACACAAACGACGTGCATAGCATTTCAAGAGACAAGTGGAATATTCTCGAATTACTTGAGCGATATGAGAATAGCGCGAATTATAGTATAGCAGCTCAAGTTAAATTCTTGTACAGTGACTTTTTGTAATAAATAAAACTTTTTAATTTCAAGTGTTTTCCGCCGCCACAAACTTGCCAATATATTACTCTTCCATAGACATTCCTATCTTATTTCGATTTTGTTACTAAATATAATATCTCGCACATTTTATGAGAATAATTTTCTCCCGTAATGTAGACATACATACGCAAATTACTTACAGATAAAAGCACACCCACGTGACATATTTGTAACATGTTAAACCATAAAGCTCAGATCACTTTAAAGCCGGTCTCGAATTACATTGCTTGTTCCGTTCAAAACGTATCGAAATTTTATGGAAATTAGAACACTCGTGTCTTGGACTCAAAATAGTTTATCTCACACTTCACGTAACTAAAGCATAATACAAAAATATAAGGATGTACTCGTACAGAAGGAATGTGTACCTATAAAACATTACGATAATTTTTTACGTTTCATAATAAAGTTGGTATAGCTTCCGACTTTTGATGATAGATGGTGGGTTCGGCTCCATGCTCTAAAACGCGGGTAAATTAATGTTCCGAAATTTCACAACTGAAATGTCAGATTAAAACGCGGGAAATCTGTCTGAATCAGCCATTTCGGGCATGTTTGCTGGTGAAACGCATAATTTGTAATGATTTATTTTGCGTGCAATGTTAGCAAATTGATAGGCTAACCATTTACCACAAAGCGTAATGCTGTTATCAGATTTTGTTTATCTCATAACACGCGAGCATTTTCAATTCTAAAAAATTGTTATTATTTGCCAAATCTTTAAAATTACAGTCAAATTTAAGATCAATATCGTTTGTAAATAATAAGGACAGATGTATGATAAACATGTAAAAACCTTTGTTCTGCAATAAAACGTCAATAATTAGTGAGTTGGATTAACCTGGTTCTCTGTAGTATATATTTTTTGAACATGAACATGTTTTGATAAATACAAAGCAAGGACCTAAATTGTTACTAAGTTTATGGTTTACCTTACAAAAATTAACTACCGCTAGATAAAAATTAATGAACCATTAAGTATAGGCGAAAAGGAATCTCGATACAAAAAAATTACTTAAATGAAAGGTGCTAGAACCAACGTCAACGGTATTGATGGTTAAACCATTATTTTCACCGGTTATTTTCTGTACACTTATTTAGGATTTGTATGCGATTGTATCGATACTTGATAACTAAAATACAATTTTTGTCAAATATCAATGGTAGCCCGTCGAATTGCAAAAAATCCGTTGCCAATCATCGACAATCAGATACAAATCTCAAATAACGGTTAGTGTGTCACCGGTTAAAATACCATCACCTTGTGTTCTTCGTGTAAATGAAGATGACAGCAAAGTATACACTTGCTAAATAAGTTTTATTGAAGCCCAAATAGCTGCAAAAATAACAATTAATTTCTGTTAAGCTCAAGAAGATGTAAATTTCATTTGCAATTTACTTTCTTTGTTTGCATTTGTTTTTCTTGTAGGTAATGAATGTTTGGAAAAGGTAGATGAGTTTGTGTACTTGGGAAGTATATTCGATAGAAGAGGGAATGTTGAGAAAGATATCGAAAGGAGAGTGACTGCGGGGAATAGGGTGAACGGTGCTTTGAACGCAATAGTTTCTAATAGAAATATGTCTACCGAGGCAAAACTAGCGGTACATAATGGAATTCTGGTACCAACACTGATGTATGGAAGCGAAGCCTGGAGCTGGCAGAAGATGAACGAAAGTAGATTGAATGCAGTGGAGATGAGATCCCTCAGACGTATGTGTGGCAAATCAATTTATGATAGAGTAAAGAATGCAGATATTAGGAATTGAAGTAAAGCTGATCTTAGCATAATTAATAGAATTAAAAAAGGGTCGCTCAGATGGTTTGGACATGTTGAGCGAATGAATGAGGAAATAATGGTAAGAAAGATATATAATGCAAGTGTCGATGGCGCCAGAAAAAGAGGGCGTCCGCGGAAGACGTGGCATGACCAGATCAACCAGATACTGGAAGATGGTCCCGTTAGAAGCCCCAACAACCGGCGAGCTTGCATGCGAAGATGTATGAATGTGGATGAGGCGAGAGTTGTATGTCAGGACAGAAGAGTGTGGCGCTCTATCCTCTCTGCCTACCCCCACGGAGAAACGGCGTGATGGTAAGTAAGTAAGTAAATAAACATTTGTTTTTCTTATGCGCCTGAAAATTTTCTAACAAAATCAATGAAAAAATTATTGTGTGAATCATTAATAAGTTGTGTGAAAATTATGTTGACTTAGGCCCGGTTGTTTCAAGTTAGATTAGAATAAAGGTTTGTTTAAAGCATAGCTTTTTACGGAAACGGATCATTTGATTGGTGGAGAACCCAAAAATTTATGCTTTAAACGAACTTTTACTTTGATCCAACTTGAAACAACCGGCCCTTAGCTCAGCCATATCATCTCTTACGAGTAATTTATTTCACCCATAAAATATCGACACCTTCAAATAAACAATCCTGTTGATCTAGAAATTCCAGACAGAGCGCTGTGAAAATTTAATGTTCATACAAAATAAACGTTCTTTCATTTGTAGTCTTAATTTGGATTATCCGTTTTTCCAATTATCCGAGCGCGAGTATCCTCCAATTACCATGGATAGTAGGTAATCTACTGTATTTTCGTACTTGTTTCTAAATTTCTTATATTCTACGTGTATTTATAGGAATTTGATTCATTATTATAATAAAACTAGATAAAATAAAAAACGACGACAAAAATGCCGGTACAATAGGTAAATGTCGGTTCCTAAAGAATAAGTATTTATTTATAAAAAATAAAAAATATGTTTTTATGAAATAAGTTATGGACGTTACAGGAAGTTACGGACAGACAGACAACGAAATTATTACTATTGGGATATGTTATTGTTCTGCTCGAACTCTTCACTGGGTAACTAGTGATGGGTTCGCTCTGTACTAAGTACTACAATGAAGTGCTTCACCATACTGAAGGGCACACTTCACACGTTTTTAATCGAAGTGTACACACACTTCACACTGCACACTTCAAGCTTCATACTTCAAACTAAAACTTATCATTAGATTAAAAAAATCCATGTTACCTATGTTAAAATATGTTTTTTGGGAAATTGATGTTGTGAAGCTTAAACGACCTTTTGAAATACTTCCCCCCCCCCCCAGTGTTATATTTTAATATTTGGGAAATTGATGTAGATAAAACGACTCTTTCAAATTCAACCCTCGCGTCAGCGATAATTTTTAGCCACATGCACAATTTTGTAGTACTACAATTTGTTCACTTCACGTAGTCACATTGAAGTAGATGTAATGTTTCGGTGCCTACTACAAATGAAGCGCACACTCTTTAGTCTTCAAATTGGTGAACGTGTGCGTGTTATAGTCTTCATTCTGAAATGAATCTCCCTTCGCGAGTAAGTTGATATGAAAAAATGAGCAACAAGGTGTGAAAAAAATCAAGTATATTTTGTATAATAGTAAAAGTTTCACAGTTACCATTTACCTTAAGAGTATATTTTATGCATAAGTCATTATGGAGAACATTGAAGCAATTGAATGCATCTAGCCCCTTTTTTTTCGTTTTTCGCCGATAAAAAGCTTCGATTTCTACCAAAAATCCAATTTTCGTCACGACAAATAAAACGAGATGGTCATCTTAAACTCAAGTAATGCTCACGAACAATGCCGTGGTTAATGAAAATATAAATTCATTCAATGATAATGTGATTGGCCACTTTACGAAAATCTTAAAAAACTGACAGAATCAGACAACATTGGACAAGTTCTTTCCTAAATCGAGTGCCAGTGAATCGCCGGGAAAAGAGCAAAAAAGACGTCGATCACTCGAATTGGAGTCACCAGATGTTTAAATGGATGTTCCTCTTATAAAATAATTCTTTCCTCCCTTCCAGCTTTCGCTATCATCGTTCTTCAAGGAGCGTAAAGTTTTTGGTTATTTTTTATATACTTAGCAGATTCGGAGCTGGGAACATATTATTCCAATACAAGTTGATTCCCCTCGAAAAGACTTGGTATTCGTTTCTTCCTCAGGAACTGATTAATTACGAATAAAGAGATTCTACTATACTTATTAGTGTCTAAACCAGTCAAACCAGGGTCTACTCTCATTGGTTTGCGGTATTTTTATTTTTATTTATTTATTCATGGGAAACTAACAATATATATAAAATTTAGATTACACATGATTATTGAATAGTAGTAGTAGACCATCTCACAAGTTTCCACAGAATTAACATGTTATGTATTAACATATAGCAACAATTACTTAAGTTATACAAAAAAAAGTGAAAGTTTTAAGTTATGAATAAACTATGAAAGTCAAAGAATTAAAGGTAAAAGGGAAATAAGGAATGGATAGGAAAAGACAGATCTACTTAGTAAAAAGGAGAAGAGATTAGAAAAAAAAAGAATATGTTTAGCATAAAGATATCTGATCAATACATCTGCATATACACATACGAGGTCTGGACAAAAGAAAAAAGATGAATTAAAGAAAGATACAAGATTAAAATTACATATACGAAGCCTGGACAAAAGAAAGAAGATGGATTAAAAAAGAGGAGAAAAAAAGGGTTTATGACTGAGGTGATACAAGAGCTTTAAATTCATCGATTGATGAATTGAAAAGATTCTATATTAGGTCCTTACATATGAAATTGGCGTTTTGCCGTACTGGCAAATTTGATCTCAAATATCTTCTCTTTGGTTAGGAATTCCAAATCCAAATTTATACAGCTATTTACTCATGTATTTGTGTTTTGAAAATTATAATTTGTTTGTTTTTTCCTCAATTGTTTTTTTCTTTGCGTCACTCAGTTTACAAAATGAAAAACTTGAAATATCGCGTTATTTACGGTATGAGTTCCACCCGTGGTCACCATGTGCTGCAAGGGAATATCACGGCCGACAGGATTTAATGATGGCATGATGGCGACGTGCCGCAACCAGCCAAAACACAGTGCGTTTTTGGTTCCAACGTCTTGTCAGTTCTGTGAAATTTCGACCGAGAACAAACGCCCAGTGGACGGCCGGAGACCAAAAGTTTGGATAAGCGAATTGAAGGCTACGTGTGGAAGCCGGATCCTCGCCAACACAGGTCACGAGTTAGCTGACAGGCTTGCACGGTGTTAGTGATAAAACTGTTTTTAATCAACCTTGAAGCAAATGGTAGGTGGAAAAAAGCTTGAAAGGTGGGACATCACAGAATTGAGTGAAGACAAATCAAATCAACAAAAGCGCGTTGACTGCTGCGTTGCATTACTCAACCGGCACAATAATGAAGGGATTTTAAATCGAATCATTACCTGTGATGAAAAGTGGATCCTGTACGATAATCGGAAGCGCTCATCGCAATGGCTGAACCCTGCCGAACCAGCCAAACCATGCCCCAAGCGAAAATTGACTCCAAAAAAGTTACTTGTGAGCGTTTGGTGGACTAGTGCTGGTGTCGTTCACTACAGCTTTCTTAAATCTGGCCAGACGATTACGGCAGATGTCTATTGTCAGCAACTGCAAACCATGATGGAAAAGCTAGCTGCTAAACAACCGAGGCTGGTTAATCGCTCTAGGCCACTGCTGCTTCATGATAACGCTAGACCACACACTGCACAACAGATGGCTACCAAATTAGAGGAGCTTCAATTGGAATGTCTAAGACATCCACCGTACTCTCCGGACCTTGCCCCAACAGATTACCATTTTTTTCGAAATTTGGATAACTTCTTGCAAAGGAAAAAATTCAACTCCGATGGGGCAGTCCAAACCGCCTTCAAAGATTTTATTGATTCCCGTCCGAATGGTTTTTTTAGTAAAGGGATCGATGAACTACCTATGAGATGGCAAAAGTGCATAGTTAGCAATGGTACATACTTTGATTAAATAAATATATTATATTAAAAAAAAATCGGCTTTATGTTCCTCCCATACTAAACGCCAATTTCATATGTAAGGACCTAATATATAAATATCATAAAACTAATGACATGACCCCTATAATATGACATGGTACTTACATATGTTTCGTCAATTTTAATGTGTTGAATATTATATAAAATAAGTGTTAATATTATTTTACAAGTCCTTAGAAATCAATTTGTTTCAAACGCGTTCACTGTTGACTTGTGTCCATATATTTGTTTGTTTTTTTGTTTAATACAAGATACAGTTCATTATACACTATTTTACTCTCGTCTATTAAAACTGTAATTAATATACTATTATAATTATATAATTAATAAAAATAAACTTAGTTTTCACCACTTTTGTATTGAAAAAATATCAATATTATTTGAGTATACCATTGTATCCTTACGAAGGGGCCATGGGCTCTGAAACTTATTGATATTTTTCAATACAAAAGTGGTGAAAACTAAGTTTATTTTTATTAATTATATTAATAATGTCACCACAAAATCATTTTGCTGTTTTTGAAGAAGAAGTAATATACATTTTTTTAAATAAATTACATAAATGTTATCATTTGACAGATGTCCCGATATGTTTCATAGAAACTTTACGCGAATATGAATGTACCTTCTTATACCTATAGGTCAACCGCCGAGAAGTTTTGTTTGACTCCGGCAAAAACATATATTTCTCTCTCATTCGACAGATGATAACAGAATGAAATTACCGTGCCAAAGCTCTCAGCGGTTGACAAATACGTAAATGTATGTAGGATGTACTAAACCCGTCTATTTTTAGTGTGGTACAACAATCACCATTTTCGTAATCGCAATAATCTTGCTATCCAGAGAATAGGTCGGATAGTATATACATTGTTAGTATATCCAATAAAACATCCAATATATTCACGAAGTTGTAAAAATACATAAAAATGTTATTGTTCTAAATATTATCTGTATTAAAAATTAATTTACAGCAAAGAAATCTACTTCAGCATTTTCAGCTGGCTGGAGAAAAAAAATTATCGTCAAAATGATTTTTATGTTATGTGTTTTCAGAATTTGTTTTCTAATGCCTATTTTATACATTTTTTTATCACTAAGACAGGTTCAATTACTCAGTAATCAATGAAAAAGTTTAAATCACGAGAAAATTTATAAAAAATATTCCTAGTAGACAAATTCAACCAAGTTAAGTTTCAGCAATATCGATTAGTTTGCTCCAGTTCAATCTTCGTCTCATGTGACCGCAAATTTGCCCTACTTTTTATAGCACAAACAGTTGAAAAATAAGACTAACTTGGTATTCTCCCAGGACGAAGGTCGAACCCCACACCCTTGCGATCATAACTTATATCTAACGTATAAGTTTTATGAAGTCGTCTGACATGAAAATAAGCAGAAATATTTTTATTTTTTGCGTAAACACCGACTGGTACTTTGTATCGATATATCTTAGACAGGTATACTTAATAATTTTATTAACACTTAATATTAAGTGTAGACAGATAATGTACGATGTTTAAAATATAATTTGATAATAGGTTAACCATCCGTCTTGCAAATGAGGACTGTAAAGTATAGGTATACTTGCTACCGTCTACTTCACAGACGACAAAAAAAAAATTACATGCATCGGATACAGACACAATGACCGATTTGCTTCTGTATTGTTTATAAGTAACATCTAATAGATTATGTAATACCAAACCCCTGGCAAAATGTCACTTGTCACATCACTGTCTGTCTGTCAATCTATAACAATCCTATAACAATCCAGAGTGAACTACAATCTTCGAGGAACGTCTAGAAACGCCTGGTTCAACAGAGAAGTAACGAAAACCTTCTATATATATATATATATATATATATATATATATTTATACCCGAAAATATCAGAATATTCGGGTATTAATATGGCGCCGGTCGCGGCGCAGGAGTTGTCGTGTAGACAGTTGAAATCGGTGCGAAGTACGCGCGAGCCGCGAGACGACACCCAGCGTGGCCGGTCATGATTAAGCGAATAATCGAGCGAAGTACCTATTTGGCGAAATAAATAAATTCGATAAATACTACGAGCAAAATTGGATGGAATGTTCTAGTGAATGTTAAATACGTATTACCCAGTGATAATAAAGTGTTCATTTACTAGTGATATACTGTGAAATAGTGTAATTTAAAGAATACGTTAAGTTCAATTCATTTTCAGGGACTTTGTACATTAAATTGTTAATTAACCGTTAATTAATAAATCTTTAATTCATTTTCATTCATTCCTCCCTAGCCACGACATGTGACAATATCTAGCAACAAATTTCACTTGAAATGTATTAAATATTATTTGTGGCGGACTCCCACCGCCATCTACGGATCGGCAAGCAAAGAAAGGCCTAGCCGAGACCCGCCCCACTGGGGGTAATTTCAATACACCGGCCACATGCGTCGTCTGCTAACCGGTAACAGCAATCCTTCAAATTCAGATAGTTAAATAGTCATTTTGAGAGGTTTTTTTTCGTCACATTTATCAGACCTCTTAGCTCGTTATAGTATTAAAAATTGAATACAATAAAGTCATATCTTCTGCGTACATTCTGTGTTTAAAAAATTAACGATCTTAAAACGATACCACGAGGAATTCTCGTTAAGCTACAGATACACATGCTTATTTAATGGCACGTGAGCATGCGCAGTATCGACC
Source organism: Agrypnia vestita (assembly GCA_016648135.1). Taxonomy (NCBI): domain Eukaryota; kingdom Metazoa; phylum Arthropoda; class Insecta; order Trichoptera; family Phryganeidae; genus Agrypnia; species Agrypnia vestita. The sequence goes on along the minus strand of JADDOH010003226.1, from coordinate 14,911 downwards.
TTCTTTAGGCCTTGCTTATTAGTGGCATGTGTGTACGCACATTGCTATTAATAATCATGCCACTGTCATTCACCATAGAGAAGGGGTATCTTTGGAGCATTTGTGAACAGGCTTGCTTATTATGAGCATGCTTATGTCATTCGCGGGCTTCGCGGCTAGTATTATCAATGCGATCTTCTCAGTCCGCGATAGATGAAACAAATATGGCGCGTTGGGGAGATGATAAAACATTACTTTTCGTGACTTATTATAGGAATCACGAATGTCTGTGGAATACTCGGTCGGGTAAAAATAATAAAGTGAGAAATAATATTTATGAAACTTTATTAATAGACATGAATGATTCAAATCTTACAATAAAAATTATAAAAACTAAAATCAAAAATGTGCGGATGGAAACTCGGGAACTTTTTTGATTTATTGGTTCACTTGAATTGTCTATTTCAGTTTGAAAAGTTTCCATTTTGAACAAGAGCGTCTCTGTTCTATGACAAGAGCATACCACTAATGAGCATGTGTATTTGATTGTTAGCTTTGGGCATGCTTATTTATGAGCATGCCACTAATAAGCATGCCACTAATGAGCAAGTGTGTACAGTTGTTAGGGAATGCTTATTAGTGGCGCGCTCATTAGCATGCCACTAAATAAGCATGTGTATCCGTACCTTTACACTATTCCAGATTCCCGGGATTGAAATATCTGTGGCAGCGAAATGTAAAGTTCACGCTCGTCCACAGAGCCATCGCCGCCAGAATGTAAATAATAAAATGTATACAACGGCCGAGGTGTCGGCCGGCGAAGGTTAATATAATTTTATGCTTGTTGCAGCCATCAAATTTGTTTAAATTTCCAATAAAGAGTGTACAAAGATTTTAATACTGAATGCGGGGGAGTTTTTTATGCACAGGGTGTTTCAGATTTCTGTGCCAAGAATGTTTTGCTAAATTATCGGGAGAGATTGCTCGAGTTTATTTATGATTGAGTGCATTTGCACTCTGAGCTCACTTAGATTTTACTTGAATTAATGTTTTGTGTATACATCTGCGACGTTTGATAAAAAAATACTCTGTATTCTCATCATAAGACATGCGTCACTTTTGATTCATGATAATCACACTATCAGAAGTCAATTGGAATTCTTAATGTTCTGCAATGCAGAGATGTTTGGGATCCACTGTCTGATTTTAATTGTACTTAAAAAATAGATTTTTTCTAAACTTTTTGTGCACTTATTGTATTTTTCTAAGTACTGTATATTATTTCACTTCTTTTATATAGTCTATTAAACAACGTTTTCTTTCTTTTCACCTTATTTATCTGTTAATTTTTTTTAACTAGCTTATCCGTGGGGCTTCGCACGCGTAAATTTTTAGTAACTTTTAGTCATATTTTATCAATTTGTGTATTAACTTCAACATATAGGTATATGTCGATTTTTTTAACATCACCCATGCAGTGTCCAAACATTAAACACGTTGTTTTAAAGTTTAAAAGTATTATATTATATCTAAATTTTCTTACTATAAAAAATACAATTCATTTTACCATCCTTCTTAGTTGCCATATTAAATAATAATATGAAAATTTGTTCCGGCGCCTAATATATATGTTGAATCTGCCGACTAAAATTAATAAATCAGAAAACTTTTTTCTTCATAATAATATTGATGAATCTCAAAGCAACGTAGGCATTTAAAGTTCAATAATAAAGGAAAATCGTGAATTTTACGATTAAATTGGTTACTAAATGTACGATTGGTTTGATTATTCCGATGAATAATCAAACCATGTTGAAAATGATTTAATAATGTATAGTCATCCACTTTACGTAAATGTTGAAAGTTTCAGAGCTCTAGGTAGTCGGGAAATCGACAAAAAATCAATGACTAGATTCCACTACAACAAATAAACAACAAACAGACAAAGAGAGTTAGATAGAAGCATGTAATAAAATATTTTAGCCCATTATGGTTATCAAATTATGCGGCTCATAACTATATGAACTTGTAAATTCTATTATCTCGTTATAAGTTATATTATTCTTTAAAGGGTTTTAACCATTGAAATAGATAAATAAGCTAAAACCCTTCTCAAGTAGATTAAAAAAGAATCAGAAACAAGTGTTCTATTTCTATGTACGTGATTACGCATATAAATAAATTTATTTATAAACTTACCCAATTTCGACTATCAGATAGTGGCGCTTTTGTATATTGATAGAGCGAAACCCAAGATAGGAAATGTTGGAAACCTTTTATGCGTTACAGGGACCGCGACTCATTAGGATAAAGGGAAGAAGAAGAAGAAATTTTAATTATTGTTCATTTCTCTTGAGTACGTTTTATTTCTTTATTTTTTTTGTTTTTTTTTATTTATTTTACAACGTGTTGTATGATTATATAAAAAAAAATGTGTAATAAACTTTAATGTAAATTATAATAATTAAATAATGTAAAAGCCCACTAGAGCGTTGATAAATAAATAAATAAACAAAAAATTAAAACCATTTCCCTCTGCAAACACGAGGTTTTCTCTTATTGAGAGACAGCACGTCTGATAAAAAAATTAAATGAACTTTCAATTTTTGCAGATGTCGTGCTTAGATAATTACATAGAAACCATAGATATTATATTTATTTAAATAAATATTACATCCATAGTTTATTAAATACTAATCTTTAGTAAAAAAAATATAATACATACAGATACATCGGAACCTGCCTGTGTAAGAGAATGAAAAAGTCCATCCTTATCGAGTACACTGAAATAAATTGTGATAAAATGATCGTCCAACCAAAATGAACAAGCATATATCACGACGTTATTACCTCGCATTGTAGGTTAATTGAATTAAAATAAATTTTCCTGTTACATTATGTTTTAATCAATTTTTACTTGCCCAGTTATCTTCACACACAATAAACCGTTTTTAGTTATCCATAAATTAGTTCAATGTCATTACATACACAGGTAAATTGAATCGGGGTGAGTTTAATAGATATCCAATAAGAATATATTTTAGTTGATGAGTACTATATTGGTTAGATTGTATTGAATTATTATAGCTTAATGCATTGGAACTCCAATGGGACGTAATTTTATTAAGATATCTTGGTAATGATTTTTAATTTCGAAAAACCCAAGTCCAACGATTCCGAATGTCAATATGTTTTATCCTTTATTTATATAAAGTTATATTATATAGTTAATCTATAATCTAATGAATATTTTTGATGACAGAAAATTTTATTATGTCAGAACAAAAAATTAAGCTTTAAAATAAAATTATAACGTGATGCTAAAAACAATTCACTCACTGTCCGAATTCCTTGTAATATGTCATAACACAATCGAAACGTCGAGAAGCAACGAGAACCTTCTCCTAAACACTAGAATAATCTAGAAAGTACGAAAATACCAGCGGTAATAAATATGGAACTAGGCCGCGGCGTAAGAGTTGTCGTTTGACAGTTCATTCAGTGTGAAATCGGTGCGAAGTGCGCGCGAGCCGCAAGCCGATGTGTGTGTGTGGTCAGTTGCGGTCAGTCATGAATCTCGAAGCGATTAATAAAGCGAATAATCGAACAAAGTACCTAATTGGCGAAATAAATAAATGCGATAAATACTACGAGCGAGAATTGAGATCGGAATATTCTAATGAATGTTAATTACGTGTTACCCAGCTATAATATAGTATTTATTTACGAGTGATATACTGCAAAATAGTGCAATTTAAAGAATAACGTTAAGTTTAATTCGTTTTATGTGTTTTTGTACATTGAATAGTGATTTAATCATTAATTAATTAATTAATTCCCAGTGCTTTCATTCATTCCTCCCTAGCCACGATACGTGACAATATTATTAAAAAAAACGTTTTATAGAAAATGACTGAAAAATCGTATATTTAACAGTCACAGTCCTAAGAGCGATGATAGTATATTCGTATGTCAATAAAATCAAAAGAGTGGGGCGAGTTTAGTCAGCCAGCGAATAAAGCACCATAGAACCTAGCTGCATGCGGAATATTATAGCAGCGAATCAGTGCGATAGAAACGGCATTAATTATTCCACTGGCAAGTGGAATATTCTCGAGTGACGTTCCAGTTAAGTTTGTGTCCAATGACTTTGTGTAATCAATCATCATAAAAAATTTAATTTGTCAACCACCATCGCGAATCCCTGACAAAAATTATGTATTATTTATTATTGATAGATGAAAATGTATTATAATACGAGAATACCAAAAAAATGAAGTAGACTGAATGCGGTGCGGTAGTGATGAGATCACTTAGACGTATATGTGAAAAATCCATTTATGATAGAGTAAAGAGCGAAGATGTTAGGAAATAATGTAAATCTGATCTTAGCGTAGTGGATAGAATGAAAAAATGGTTCGGGTATGTTGAGCGAATGAATGAAGAGAGAATGGTAAGAAAATATACGGCACCAGAAAGAAAGGACGACCACGGAAAACGTGGCGTGACCAGATTAACCAGATATAAGAGCATGGTCCAGTTAGGAGCTTTAACAATCGTCGAGCTCGTACGCGAACATCTATGAATGTGGATGAGGCAAGAGCTGTGTGTCAGGACAGAATAGCGTGGCGCTCTACCCTTTCTGACTTCCCCTGCGGGGAAATGGCATGATGGTAAATAAGTAAGTAAGTTGTATTTAAATCCCAGCATGGTCTCTTAACACAGGAAAAGATTGATGTGATTGACACCTGAAGCCATAGCAGATCTCGTAACGTCAGGTGTGCTATGTTATGTTTGTGACGATTTATATAGCGCTGTTTTTGCGTGAAAGACGCTTCAAGAGCGCTTTACAGACGCGACATTCCGAATACGTAAGTTTTTAGGCTCTTCTTAAAAGATTCCTGATCTTCCATGAATCGCAACACTGGTGCAGCTGATTCCACACAGCTGAGCCCGCAATGCTGAAAGCACGTTCCGAAAACTTGGTGGCTCCATGTCTCCTCGGTACTACCAGCTTGCAGAGTGCCTCTGATTTGGATGACCGCAGTGTGAGCCGCCTTCCAGTGATACAGTCCGGGATACAGAGGTCCATCAAATATTCTGGTGCATTTCTTTGAAGACTTTTATACATCATCAGTTGTCTGGGAACTCACGTTGCCACAGTAGTAAAGAGGTTCAAAGTTAAAACAAATAATGATAATTAAAGCTTACGACCTTAGCTGTTGTGAACTGAAAAACAAGCATTAATGTTTACTTCCTCTGTGAACTCAATATCAAGCATTAATGTTTCCTTCCTCTGTGAACTCAATAACAAGCATTAATGTTTCTTCGTAGACGGTATTTAAAAATCTACGGAGTTTTTATTACTTTACTGAATTAGTGTAAGGGTGAATGGAACACCTGGAACTGCCTTATCGGGGTGTCGAAACCTCGACCCTATTAGGAGAGTGGGATAAAAGGAATATAAGAAATATTGACTGCACCCTTATTGATGATTATCCATGTGTCGAGATATTCAAGGTATTATACCAAAATGGTAAGTCGAAATATCTTTTCGTGATTTATTATATTTTAAATTATTATAAACACAGATCATATATAAACACAGACCATACATATATGAATAATTTCGTTAATATTTGGTTACGACATATTAACTAAAAATTTACTTACCCAACTGTCTAATTAGATATTTACTATATAACATATATCACACGTCACCTAAAGAAAACTCACAACCACATTCACACAAAAAACAACACAGGCAAAGTAAATTTTACGGAAATGAACCATTTTTAGTTTAATAACGGAGCTCTTATTTGTTGTAGAGCTTTGATTTTTTTATTGATAAACTAGCTATAACCGGTCAGAAATGGCGGTATTTTTATATGCCGGTTCCTAAGTAATAAATATTTAATTATTTCTAGCCGACACCCATGAAACAGTAATACCGACTGTTATCAAAATATTTTTTATATTTCCCCCGCTGGCAGTTAAATGTACTATTCTAAACCCTGGCGATTGGGCGGAACATGAAAAGGTTCGCGTCTTTGCTAAGTTATATATGTTCTGTTCTCTTTTAATGGATAATGCGGGCTCGGCGATAGCACATTCGCTATCGTTGCCGCCTTCGGGTTTACTGGCCAAGGGTTCTAGCCCCATCTCCAGCCGTCTAATTTCGTTTTTTAGCCGTGAATTTGAACGAAATTACGGACGTCACACGAAGTTACGGGGACAGACAGACGGAAGGACGGACAACGAAATTATTATGTTTGATAATGAATTGATGCACTAATGAACAGCGTGACGTAGGATTCGGAAATACATTCTTGTGTTTACCTGCTGCGAGAAAAGATGAACAAGCGGTCCCATTGAAAAGAGACACTAGCGGCTGTTAATTAATTTTAAGGTGGGTTTTCTTTGGTCATAGAGAACCTTGTAATTTTCTTTATTCCGAAAGTAAATCAGAAAAAAAATTACTTGCTACACTTTTCTATGAGATGTGCGATAGGTATGTACATATTGTCAAGGGATCGCGGAGCGCGATGGGAAACGAAATGAAACACTATAAACAATTTAACTTTTATTGATTACAAAATCGCTTGGCATAAATCAAACTGGAAAACTGTTTTTTAATTTATTTCGTTTTAATCATTAGTCTGAGGAACGCTCCATATTGATCTTCTAGAATATTCGCCCGTCTGTAGAATATTTTATTCGCACTGTGTATTCCCACCCGCTGGTTCCGCTTCTACGGTTTCACCCAAACGTCAAATTAAGATTGTTCCGTAACAATGGCATTATTTATTTATATTGCGAATGTTCTGGTATAATCTTGTGTATTCCAGACTCTTTCCAACACGTTCTTAACATACCGACTGTTTCGGAAATCATTGATTATCTACAATTCTTATCGTTTTAGAATCTTGTTACAATATAAAATATCAGTCATCATCGTCATTTTCATCATCCCCTTATCCATTGAAGGGTTGGGTGTCTAAAGTCTCGTTCCATATTCTTTCCCTATTTTGAGCTGTTTTCAGTTTTCGAATACCCAATATGCCTTCTTAACACATTCGCTGCTGTTTGTTCCATCCTTATCTAGCCGCTCCCCTCCGGAATTACAGGAAGATACATTTTAGTAATTTTTTGTCTGTCATTTGCAAGATCATGTCCAAATCATCTTAATTGAAATCTTTATATGTGTAGTAGTAGTAGAGGATTCATGCCAAGGGCCTCCCTATTCACGGTGGGTACCTACTTCTCATACGGTCCTAATGGTTCGGGTCTAATGACATTAATATGTTGTCACTCCTGCTTCTCCTTCAAGATAAGTTATTTTGACAGCCTGGATTCTCATTTGATCTCACTCTTATATCAGTCATTGAGAATAGACGTAATTCTTACTATAATCGAGTAAACAGTTTTTTACCCCATATTTTGGTCTATAACCGAAATTCTTTAAAATAACCGATGAAAATGATGAAATTCTGTGACACAGGTCTAACTGTTTCATTATTCACTGATTTCAAGTGTAATTTAATTAAATATTTAAATGGAGTCTCAACGAATGGAATGGCTACTTACCTGAGAACAGGTATTTTTATATACCTAGCGAGGTAGGTAACGATAAAGGCCTGCATACAAAAAATTGTATTTTGTATTTTTTTTGCTATCTTATTCATAAACTCGGTAAATATTCTTAACATTAATTATGTTTTGATGCAAGCTGTTATAAAAGTTATTGAGCTAATAAACGCCGAATTATCGGCACTGAAACTGAAAAAAACTGAAAAAAACGGAATTCATTTAACGAAACATCAGTTACGTGAAACTTTCAGATGTTAACAGAGCAATAACTAAATCAAATTGTTACGTAGTATATCTGTATTATAATTGCTTCAAAAACGTTGTATGTAGTGCAGGATTCCCATCATCATCATCTTCATCCCCTTGTCCTGGTAGAGTCGGGGGCCCAAAGACTCGAGAAGGTACTTTCATATTCCCTTGTCTTGCGCTGCCTCCGAATGAGTCAGCCAGTCTAGACCCTTTTCATACACATTTTTTTGTTGCTTTTCTTAGCTTAATCCGGAGTGACCCACTGGTCGCCTTAAATTAAAATTAAAATTCTTAAAAACTCAAAGTATTGATAATGTATTTAAAATAACTACAATATATTTATACACACTACCTATCATCATCGCCATCATCATCATTAGTGTCGCTGTCGTCATCCTGTAAACTTATTATCAATGGCGATGATTAATCTGGTAAAATAGCTCCTTTTAGGTCAGCACTCACCCAATCTTCACGAGTGCATACACAGATAGCAAATTGTCAACAGAGCGTTTACAGCATCCCTACTGATATTATGATTTATGGTCGCAGGGCCCAAACAAACTGGGTGCCCCCCTGTGCCCCCCGGGTGCCCCCCGGGTGCAAACAATAGTGCCCAGTTTGTTTGGGCCCGACTATAGTTCGGATTTGATACGAAAGATACTACTCTGTGTTCACCTTACCATAGTTTCATTGACGAATAAGCAGTGAAAACTGTAGAAAAAAAATTACAGTACAAAATACGAAAGTTAATTCTATTTTTCTATTTATTATTTATATTAGTCATGTGGAAGAATTTTCTACGTAAGACAAGTACTGCAAACTAAAAAAAAATTGTACGTATTAATGTGAAACATAAGTTTAACCTAAACAAAAATCTCAGAAAAAAAGCGAAATTATATATATATTTATTTAATTTTAAAAATGTTATATAATTTCTAAGCAAAAATACATTGCTGCAACGCTACCAAGACGCTAGATAGCGCTGTTTTCAGTCTTAACTTGCGGCCGAAATATATATATTTCTCTATATGACAATACTCGGTACTAAATTAATTAAGGAAAATAAAAAATAACCTTAAACAAAACTTTAACCCTTTTTACATTAAACAATTATTCTACACATATTTACACTTGGACTTATGACTCACTCAACTTATCACTAACATTGCACTTGATACTTTGTAGATACATAATTACTACCTTATGAAAATAAATATTACTGACGAATTCAAAAAAATATTATAATTGTGTTCTATAACGCCACTCTGGGACAGGCGTAGCCTAGTAGAGTGGCATAATCCACAAATTTAATAAAAAAAATGTGTAATTTTATCTTATATTTTTATTGTTAAATTAGTATTAAGTACCTTTATTTGTAAACAAGGATTTTTTGAAATAAATAAATAAAATAAAGAAATTAAAAAAGTTTTTTTTAAAGTTTGCACATTTACAACACAATAATAAAAAACTCAAGATCGAAAATTTCCCACATATTTTATAGAAAAAATTCAATATTAAAATCTTAACAAAAGAGAATTACATAGGTACCTATGTATTTTGATTTATATACCGTTAGGACATTAAAACTAATTACTTATTTAAAAAAATAGGTTTATTTCGAAAAAAGCTAACTAAGCACAGCTAATATCAATTAATGAATAGGCAGTTACTTCGTAGTGCAACGTATCAATTTAATCTGAGAAGAAAAAATCTTAAAAGACACTAAGAATAATATCACATTTCAAAACACTTCTCCGATCCTCGACTTATTTCCATTAATGACCCTTTCTGCCTTTGTGTCCGAATAGATGGGCAAAATCCTGTATTTAAGTTTTTTTATTATTATTTTTTTATTATTTATGGTTTTTGTGTTTAATTTGTAGAACTCCATATTTATTTTTAACGAAATTTAAAATAAATTAAACAGTCCAGACTGTTTGATAATGGCCTTACAAGCCGAAACAGCTGTAACACATAAAAATATTTAACCCGTAGAACTTAATAATAATATTTATTAAAATTTAATTTATTTTAAATTTCGCTAAAAAAAATGTATTTAAGTTAATTATTTATTACACCTGAGAGGGACTGCTCCTCTAAACTATTGTAGTGATGAGTAACCCAAATATTGCGTTTTTAGTACAAAGATTAAATTAAAATTATATTTTAAGCACAGCTATTTCACATTGCTAACTGCACACCGCTCCACCAATGTACCCTGTAAAGTCAATATTTTTATAGATAAATATACTATACAACGAATTTTTTGGACACGATATCTCCCTTAAAGAGTTCTAATCGGATTTAATTATTTTATTCTAATTTCTCGGCCTAGTTCGTTAGCAAGCTTGATCGAAAAGATAACTATTTTAAAAAACACACATACGATTCTTGCGGCCGGAAGCGTTTTTTTTTCATTGCGAAATGTGTGAAAACACTCTCATCCATGGCTAGGTGCCAGATGATCTCATAAAAAATTGAGTCTCTTATCTTAACAAGGAATTGAACAAGACTCTTCAAAGTTGAATTTAAGAGCCGATGCTGCTCTTCCACTCGGTTTCACGGGGACCAAAACTAATTTCTATTTCATGTTCAACGTTGAATGTTTGACAGTTTTCATTTGACAGATTTTCGTCTTGCCGCTTATTTGCGTATTTTAATGTGTCAGCCCTGCGCAGGAATGTAATCCTTTCAGTATTTAACGCCCGAAGACCGCTATTTACGTACAGAATAATTCTCAAGTTTGCGAGTTGCCTCTAAAAGCATTCAATATTGTTGCAAAAACAGCAAACAAAATTGAAGATAAACATTGCATTCCTACCGCGGAATTTTCAAAGGAAGCTTTCATAACGCGGCGAATGACAAATAAGGCTTCTGCGTAACGTCTTCAGGGATATTAGGCCGCGTGGACTGACCTGCTTGTGTACAGTCTGAAGACCAGAAATCCATTTGAAAATGAATAGATATCTTTAAAATAGCGAATATTAGCATGTCACACTGCTAATTTGTTTCATTTTTACACAATGACAGTTTACGTTGGGATTTGATTTTTTTAGGGGAAAGTTTTTAAATGTACATAAGCTCTGGTGTTCTCTTCTGGAATGTGCTTTTTTTCGCATGAATGAACGGATATTATAATTATTGATTAGTAAATTTTGTTATAATTTTTTCCGGGATTTCACCAGGTACATTACTTCGCGTTTTATTTTGTGACGTGGAGGAAGTGTTGAAACTTCTCAAGATATCTATATGCTTAAAAGGGCGACACGAAGAACTTTGCAGCTGACGATTCGACTGTCTTCGAAGCTGAAGAGAATAGTCTATCGCAGGTTGGTGATCATCTATTGGAGTATTTTTGGTTTACTCATGTATGTTTTCAGGGAGAGGAAACTTAATTTTCATTTTTGCATGATATCATATTGAGAGGTATTAATTAATAGAATATTAAATTCAATAAAGCGGATGGCTATTTACACGCTGTCCGCACAAACATTTACACTGGCTTCTTCAAAAGAAGCAAAATAATTTTGTAGTGACACTGTTAATATAATTAATAAAAATGAACATTGTTTTCACCACTTTTGTATTGAAAAATATCAACATGTTTCAGAGCCCATGTCCCTTCGTCAGGATACAATTGTATACTACTTGTATCTGACGAAGGGACCATAGGCTTTGAAACATGTTGATATTTTTCAATACAAAAGTGGTGAAAACAAAGTTCATTTTTATTAATTATATCGATAATTATTGGGTACACTGAAATGAAGTAAAATATCACATGTAATACAAAAAGTATTGTACTTTGTCGTGCAAAAAAATTGAAAAGTCTAAAAATAATAATGAATCTATAATTAGTAACAAGAATAATGTAAATGAGTTCTTCCCTCCCCCCCTCTTTTTATTACTATCCTTCCCAGTCACCCACCCATTTTAACACCTGAAACTTATTATATTTCAATTAAAGAGACACGTACAGAGATGTTGATAATACGCATATTTAATACAAGGAATGGTTATGTCAAGTCCTCAAGAAATACACATAAAAATTGAAATATTTTTTTAAAATAAAAATATTCTTAAAAAAAACATTCAAAACAGACAATAAAATAATGTTGAAAAAAATAATATCATACGACTTCTTATACACAAATATACACTACGTATACACTACGTTTCCACAAAAACAAGTTGCTAAAAACATAATTGCCCATATTTTGTGATGTTTAGTGTGTAGCTTACGCTGGAGATGGAACTGTGGTTCTGAAATCGGTTGTTGTTACCAAAAATATATTGGTTTAAACCAAAGCCTACAGTATATTTACGGTATCACGACGAGTATAACAATAAAGAATTAAGAAGGGCCGGTTGTTTGATCGTTGGTAATGGTAAGTTAGCAAAAAGTATAGATTTTTGCGTTTTTCACTAATCAAGCAAACCGGTTTTGGTGAAAAATCTTTTTGTTTAACCCGCGTTTACCGGGTGTTTAACCATAATACGTAATTAAATGTACTTGCGATGATGTCCAAGACCAATTTTCGAGTGAAATTTTTTTAAAGAATTGATAGGCAAAATTTGTTGTTTTTGTGAATTTTGATATTCATCCTTCCCGAGGGAGTGGATTAATGAGGAATATTGAGGGTCCACTGTACATATTTACCGTTATTTGTGAGCTGTAACAAATTCTGTATTTAATAGCATAATGGTACACACAACCGAAATTGTAGATTTTATTGACTTTGAACCAATCAACAACCGAATTTGTGGACTTACTTAGATTTGGAATTGATTGTGAACACGCTTGTGATATGCGCTTTATCGAAAAATATGTTTTTATACTTTTTCTAACCCTTTCCAGAACTTTAGGAGAGCTGGAACATGTAGGAACGTATAGGAATGTGAATCGAGGTACAGGAAATTAAAATCAATAAATATATATATATATATATATATAAATCCGTGTTTCCCTATCCGCCAAGTTTTCTCCACAACCAGCCACAACCACTCACCTGTAGTTACGGTGGTGGATAGCCCTTGGTGTCACATAGAAACATGGGAGTTTGGTGGGGGTGGCTGTGCGTGAGTGGGAATGGGTGACGAAAATGTGCTTTCTAGCACATTGTTTTATTATGGGAAGGCCGCAAATGCTTCAGATTGTTTCAAAATAGGTGCGCCGACTGTGTCGGTGAGTCTAGAAGGTTCCGTAAAAACCTGTTCTAGAAAGTTCTGGAAGAAAAAGGTTCTAGAAAATTACCGAAAGTTCTATAAGGTTCTAAACTGAGTGGCGGAATGTGTCGGTGTGTCTAGAAGGTTCCTGTACATTAGATTAATTTCTTGAAAGTTCTGGAAGGAGAATGTTCTAGAAGGTTCGCGAAAGTTCTATGACGATCCAAACAGTGTACTAAAAATCTACGCGTGCGAAGACGCGCGGGCACAGCTAGTTATTATTAAAATGAAACAATATTTGAAAAAACTGACTAAGGGCCGGTTGTTTCAAGTTCGATCAAAGTAAGCGGTCGATTAAAGCATAGATTTTTACGAAAACGGATGGTCTGATTGGTGGAGAACGTAAAAATCTATGCTTTAAAAGAACGCTTACTTTAATCCAACTTGAAACAACCGGGCCTAACTTGAGGTTAAAAAATTGTCGATTACGACGCTTTACGAAGGTGTCGATATACTCGAAGGGCGAGAAGACTTGATTCCTACGTCACTAGCGTGGCGGTTAGGCCACGTAAAAAGGATGCCCGCTAGACAGGAAGATTCCCGTGTCGGCCGGGTCTCCAGTCTCCAGCTCGCGGGACCTCAATATTTACGACAGGTCTGACGTGATAAGGACTTGCGCAAACACCTTTTTATTTTCCTTTACGAGCGCCAGGGCAGGCGGACCACCCAGGGCAACCCAAATTAATGTCCAGCCGCGGTACATTGTTCAAGGCACTAAAGATTTACGCCTCGAACAAAAATATAGCCATCATTTCGCTGCGGATAAAATTATAATTTAATCCGGAAAATATTGCGAGGGAGTGTGGGCACGTGAGGTGATTTATTTTTCAAATTTTTATCATAAATATTTAATGAAGTGCCAGAAAAAATATATTAATATTCTTTCTTGTTCAGTTTAGTTCATTAACAGATGTTTATTGCTTACAATATTCAAGTCGCAAGTACCCTGTCTTAATTAATAGATGAAATACGGAATTTCTAGTTAGGTAGTTTAAGATTTTTTAAAGTTTTATTTTAAAATAATAATAACCATTATTATGATTTATTGACGTTATAAAGATTACAATCATGTAAAAAGTTTGAAAAAACCACCAAAAATTTATTACTTTTCAAATACAGTCTATAGAAACATAAATTGTAAGAAAACTAACTGAACGATTTAAAAATACTTATATTGAACTAGCTGTAACACGTTAAAAAAGACGGTACTTTTACATTTCGCTTCCTAAGGAACAGGTATTTATTTATTATATTAAAAAAAATTAAAAAAAAAAAATAATTAAAAATAATCTTAAAAGAAAGTTGTAAAAAAAATTCGAAAAAAAATTTTTGATTGAGATTGACAAAAAATAACGTTACACATCTAATTTGATAGCTTTCCATTCAAAAACTGCCCGTCCTAGCTGACTTTTGCTCGCATTGCCAAATGATCGCTTTTGTTTGTTTTTTTTAGTTCGTAGAATTACGTGTTTATTTTTAATGGTATTTAAAATTAATTAAACTTTAATAAATATTATTAAGTTCTGTGAATTTGCATAAGAGTTTACATTAAAATATGACAGTTTTTTCGGCTTACTAGACCATTATCAAACAGAGGGTATATCATGTACAATCGACTTATTTATATGATTTAAGTTATCCCTTCCTCTATGGATAATTGTATGTTTTCGGTGAAGCCCATGTTATATTAAGATTCTTTTTTCCACAAGCACTTATCATTAAAAATTCCCCGTTATATGCTGTAAAATTTTCGTTACGCTTAGTGAATATTGCATTGTGTAGGGTGATCACTTAAGCCAACTCATAAAGGTTGTAAGCTCTGGGCCATTCTATAAAAATTCTTCCTTAAAGTTTTTCATATAAATGG
>JADDOH010003225.1:0-128252 GCA_016648135.1 Agrypnia vestita | reverse complement strand
CATTTCAGGGTCCATCATCAGGGCTGATGGACATGATGTAATAACACGGCATAATACCCCAGAAGACACAAACCAGAAAATATTGATTCTGATTAATAGGTCGTTAAAATATTTTGTTTTGAAATATAAACATATTTAGAGTGCTGTTTCGTTTTTTGTTTACTTAATTTAGATGATTCCAATTTGATTAATTTAGATTTTTGACATTCGTAGTGAAGTACCTATTATGTATACCGACGGAGTAATTCGAATTTAGAAAATATTCCGCGACGTTATCGGGCCGCCGTAATCAAACTTTTCTTATGATTCCAATTTGAAAAAACCAATAAAATTTCTAAAAATCCGAAATTATACTATAATTATTAATTTTTCTAACTAAAATTTGATAGATCTTCTTGATCGTCGCTACTAGTCTACTTGCCAAGTTTCAGCTCGATTGGATCACGGGAAAAGGGTTAAAAATCGATCTAAAGTTTTTTCACCCGACAAGCCGGCAATCAAGCAAGCAAGCAGACGCCACGAGTTAATATAAAGGGAGTAAAAATCATTATTGTTTTGCTGTGGCACGAGAGAGAAACGAAGGGGCAAGCAAGAGAGATGGGAAACAGGTCGAAGATGAGGAATTATTCTGGATGGAAAATGCTATAAGTGCTCGCACATTCGCGATTGACTTCATTTGGTATGCGTTAATGGGCGAAAACCCGCTGACCAGCTCAGAAAAGTTTCAATAAAAACTTCTTCGACCAAGCCTGGTGAGGCAACTGGTGCAATAACAGTATTGAGCGGCCACTAGTGGCACTCTCGGTGAGAACTGTGTGATTGGCTTTCGGTACCATCGTCCGTCAAGTAAAAGCTGACTGATCTCTGTCTCTTCAGTGCCACGGGATGCTGCTGAGAAAGTTGAGAAGAACTCGCGAAGCAAACTTGTATTTAACAATCATTTGACATAGAGCTCTCACATCACATATATTATACAAAACATTTAAATTAGAGCAGTACACAGCCCTCTCTGAAACGTCAAGCCGACATATGAATGTGGACAATGGCGTTCCCCAAGGATCCATTCTGGGACCATTACTGTATATGAGGCAGTGGCAGAGTACAAAGGCAGCAATATGCTAGCTTTAAGGCCCTCGTAGCCCAGTGGCTATAACACTGGCTCAACATACCGAGGGCTCCGGGTTCGATTCCCGGTGAGGTCACAATTAATTTATGTGATTTACTCATGCCTGGGTGATTTGTGATGTGTTTCGCTTCTGTAATTGGGCGTGTTAGCCCATTGAAGTGTAAATAAAAATATTTCACTGAGATTTTTCTGAGATAAATACAAAAAATAAAGATAAATTATAGATGTCTCAAAGAGACGAAGCTATTTATATGAAAAACGTGTATTAACATATTTTATACAATGGCCCAGGGCTTACAACTTGTATGAGTTGGCCTAAGTAATCACTCTACACGGGGCGACGTTCACCAATTCCACCGTAAGAACATGTTCCAAATTGAAACCTTCCGTATACGAGTATTTGAAGGGGCTATGCTCGAGTCATCTGTAATCCTTCTCATAAAATAGTGTACATAGATTTCGCAGCTGGTAATGATACAAAATGTCTTGAAAATTTTTGATTACTACCTAAGAAGTATAAAGTATTTACTTATCTACTCATTGGTATCAGAAATATTAATTTAAAAAAAAAATTGAACATCTAATATGACAAAGGAATTTTTAGAACACTCTAGGTATATTTTTTCTAAGATAATAAGCATTCCCATAGTAAATGTAATATCGTTATCAGAATAACGAGTAGTTTTAATTGCTGAATATATTTATTTCATGCACAGATGTATTCTTAATTACATACATATAAAATATGTAATTTAAATCTTTAATCATAGTCATCTTCTTGATCCACTTTCGAACACACCAGAAAATCTGTATTTATAATAATTACGATAATTTTATACATCATTTTTAGGCGTCATATGAAAGTTAGAGTTATCAAATATGTATTTACGCGAATTAAAATGCGTTTTTTAAAATACCGCATTTTTATGCGTAGTGTTTAGATATATATTTATATGAATTTTTATAAAGAAATCTTAAAACGATAAGCAGTAACAATATGTACGTTTTAACTAATATTTCACAGAGTAATTAAAATCGCCATACGAAATAATTTCAAATTTTATTTTTCTCAGGTTATTTTTGATTTTACAGATTCTATCGTATCTCGTATCCGTAAAATAATTCATTCCGTGCATGACTTATTCTCATGTCTCTGGTACGAAACTAAAATAAGCTCATAATCCACATATAAACGCGACTTTTCTTTTGTCACAGCAGATTACAATCGACTTATAACTTTCACCGACTGTAAAAGGTACATGCACAGATGTAAGATTTAGTAAAAATTACTAGAATGCACTGCTAGAAAGGAAAATGCATAGTAATTAAATAATATTTATTATGACGCAATCATTCTTCGTTTAATTTAAATGTTATTATCATCCAGGGCTGGATTCAGGAGCGGACCGACGATTTATGAAACTAACTAAACTAACTAACATGAAACTCATGAAACTTAAGTTCGTGTTATAATGCGGTGCCTATTTCTGTGGAAGGAAAGCACAACCGAATAAGCCAATACAATCGACTTTTGAGTTAAGAAAAATGACATGATTAATTATTTGAAAAATTAGGCAAGAAACAACGACATTAGTCAATTTGGTTCAACATTCTTGTAAGAAAAACAAAACTAATGCTTCAGAAATTAGATAAAAAAAACAAGGCTTTATATTTCGCAAACAAACGAAATTCCCCAATTTTGTTTTGGCTCTCCTGAAAACCTACATTTTATTGACTCATTCGGTTGTTCCTTTCGCCCACAGATTTATGTTCAAACACATCATGTTTTGAGTACCGGTTGCTTTAGTTATGTAGTTTAGTGGTAATTTTGCGATCGATTTTTCCGTAAAATTTTCAAATATATATATATATATAATGAACATACTCAAAATATTATAAACGAAAATACTGGTTAAAGGATTTAATAAAAATTTAAATAATATTTCTGGCGTATATTAGTGTAATGTTAGTAATTCAGATGAATTTCATTCACACAGATAAAGTATATTGCTTTAAAAAACTCCAAAAAAGTCTATAAAGACGTCTCATTAGCGACATCTGTGTTTATTCAAGAGGAATGAAAATGCTTTGGTGCTGGCTGCGTGGAGGATCGTTAAAACTCACATGTGAAACGTGGCGCATAATTTAAATATATATACAACTTCCAAAAATTAGTAGACATGGTATTCTATCATGGATGTAAATGGCGAACGTTACATTGTGTTAAGTGATCACTTAAGCCATAGGTCGTAAGCCCTATGTACACCCAAAAAAAAATCTATACCTACTTTTCCATCAATAAACAGTTTCGTCTCTGTGAGACATCTATACATACATTGATTTATTTTCAAAATATGATTAGAATCTTTGCTCACGCGGGAGTCACATTGATGGACAGAGTGAGAAGTGCCGACATAAGGCACACACTCGTCACGGAACCCCTACTCCTACACATAGAAAAATCACAAATGAGATGGCTTGAGCATGTGCTATGATTGCCAGAGGATATGATGAATACCAAGAAGAATCCTCTTGGCAACCCCGGAAGGAAGACGACCGGTAGGTCATCCCAGATTAAGCTGGGAGAAAAAACAAAAAAGAGTGTATAGGGTAATATGGAAGCACCTTGTCGAGTCTTTGAGCCCCCGACCCTACTAGGACAAGGGGATGAAAATGCTGAAGATGAATTATTGCTACTTAAATACCTTACGTCTAATACTATATAATGTAATTAATAATAGTATATTTTAATAGTACTAATTAACTATTCATCTCTCATATATTTTGTTATTTTAATTTTTAGTAAACGTTGTATCCTGATAAGGGTACCATTGACCCCGAAACATGTTGATATTTTCAACAAGTGGTAAAAATAAATTATATTATTATTATTAATATTTAAAGCATTAACTTTGTGGTTAGACATTATAACAGATTCTTAGTTAACTTTGTAAAAACCACTACCAGATTTTAGGTCTACCGGTTTCGAGACGTACTCTTCTCTTCGTTAGGACCAACACTACACCACTACATTCACGACACTACACACCTCAACCATAGTATTGTTACACTTCCACCAATAATTGATCACATGCGTGTTAGTCTTGTCAGGGACAAACATGCACTAATTAGCCTAATGAACCATCAGGGATCTACCGAAAGAGAGTGAGAGGGGGCGGGGTCTAAAGTGGGTGTTATCCCATATTTTGTGAACATTAAATTAAACAAAGGGCTATATGGAAAATTAATTTGGTTGTTAATTAGGGTTGCTCTATTATTCACTCCTCCCTCCGCCTCCCTAATGTAAAAAATTTCTAAATTATTCAATTTTAAACCTTTATTATTAGTATTTAATATTTTCACCCCTAGTTTTGCAACCACTTCATAGAAAATGATCATAAATTTGACGCAAAAAAATTTATACAAAATCATTTTTCCCTTTTTGATTTCGCATCCACCAAACCGGGCCTGGATATATTAATCTCACGTTTACGAATTAACAGAGAGTTAATAGTTTATATTGCGCATCTGATTTAACTTTAAGGCGCAATGAAAGTAAAAGTTCACAATCCGTCATCGTCGATTATGCACTGTAAGATCGATTGCAGATTAATCTGTAGAAATAAATTCCATTTAAATCTGTCCTATTCACGCATATTTAAAAGCAGCTTTTCATTGCGACTGAAGTAGCATTCTCCATTGTAAATGATAATTTCAAAAAGAAAATTCAGTAATGGAAGCACCACTTAACATGGAAAAAGTTAAAGAAAGATAGGTAAAATTAAATTCTACCTCTATGTTTAGAAAAATCTTAACAAAAAAGAGGTGTTTTTTGAACACAAAACAATTATTATTTTTATTTATGGAGTATAAAAACAAAGGCAAAGGTATCCAAAAAATTTTAAAAAATATTAAACGCAGTCACCGAGGATAACTAATCTAAAATGTACTGAATTCTAGATTTTATGTATATTTTCCTTCCAAAATCATGTTTCCTATGAATTTATACGCTGTGTTTCCTACAAAATCTCGAATTCAGTAGGTAGGTACATTATACAGGGTTATTTGTAAAACATTAATAACCTCCAGGACTATACTCCTGCTCTGAGTATGAGTCGAAAATGTTCAAGTTATTATGTTATCATATCATTATCAATAGTTAAGGAGATATGCGACATCAAAGTTTGCATTTTATTTCAATATTCCTGACTTATTTTTTGTAAAACGTCGGACTATCATTACAGTAACTTATATCGAATATGAAAAATTCATTCTCTTTAATACAAGTCAAATAAAAAAATAAAAACCTTCGAATTCCAATTGGAAAACATTCCAATTGGAATTTTTTCAGGGTTTTTATCATTTTATTTAACTTGTTTTGAAACCAATGAATTTTTCATAATCGATATGAGTTACTGTAATGATAGTTCAACGTTTTACAACAAATAAATCAGAAATATTGAAAAAAATGTAAACTTTGATGTCGCATATCTCCTTAACTATTGACATTAGGTCATAATGCTTGAACATTTTCGACTCACAATCATGGAAGAAATATAGTCCTGCGAGTTTATTAATGTTTTACAAATAACCCTGTATATTAGTATGCATATATTCTTTGATAACTGCGTTCAATTTTTTTGGATACTGCTGCCTTGGCTCTTATGTAGCCTACATTTTATCTACCTCTTTATTCTTGTTTCAAAATCAATCTTCTTTTGTATTTTTTCTCAAAAGACAATAATTATTAAACTATGCCTAGTACCTATTAAACTATACCGGTATACCTAGTAAGGCGTTATAAGTTAAATTTTAAAAAAATTGTATATGGTAAGAAGATTTGAATAATGTACGTACACTTTTGAAATATAATGGAGAAGAAAAATAATTAAATAATATATTTTAATTAAAAAAATACACTAACGACAGATTTTCCAATGGGCGACTGTACAGTGTCATGGTTAATTAAAAAATATAAACATGCATGTTATTTTTTTTGTGAAAAATGTTAAAAATTCAAAGGTGTACTGTGAAAAAAGTATAATTCCTTTTAAATAAATATTTCAAAGATTAAATATTTTTAAGGCCATTTCTAAACGTGGAAAAGGTCAAAAAATAAAGTTAGATATAGTTTTTTAATGTATCAAGTGTACGCCCCTGCACGCCCCCACACATATTGGCAAGACATGCTGTCGTAATTACCTCCTTACTTGTATTTGTACCCTTACTGTCGATCTGAATTACCAATGTGATTGTCGACAGTATAGTCCACTCTATCACAGCTTGCCCGTAAAAGGAAACATTGTTATTTTCCAATTTAAATCCAAACATTAATGGGGAACGAGGGCTATCAGAAAGAATTATTTTTAAAAAATATATAAAATCAATATTTGAAATTTTGCACATCGACCTGATGTCGACAACAATGCATTTGGAGTCACACATGCACACACTCGCACAAAAAAAATGCAAATTTATCTCACATGTTCTCACGGAACTGATCATATCAAGTTTAAAGTAAGGTTCAGCGCCAGGTTACGACAGATTTACAGCCAAACCCATAAAAAATTAAGATACAAACTACGTTTTTTTTGATAGGTCAAAATAACGATCACTAGAGTGCCACCACGTTAACTAGGCATGCGAGGGAGGTCGCCCCTGTCGCGAAACAGAAGTTGCCGGGTTGTAAATTTATTACACAATACATAATGTATTGAATGTCCGGTGACCAGTGTCAGAGCATTCTATATAAATTTGGTCGGATAACAGCGCGCTCCGCGGCGGCCGCTCTGTATGTCAAACTGTCAGACGGTAATATCGGTCCATTATTTGCTTTTTCAGCTTCGCAAAACTTTAATACTTCATTGGCAGTTGTTCTTGCACCACCCCGGACTGTTTTGGTTGTTTTGGACATAATAATTCAGTGTATATTGGTAATCAAGATGTCACAGCTCCCGGCAAATACAAAATTGTACTGAATGACAGGGCGAGGGGTTGCCGCCGGGTGCGGGCGGGGCGGGTTTTAGTTCCAATCCTGCCGCACGCCTAGTTATCGTGGTGGCACAATAGTTAGTGATATTTGAAGGAAAATTACTGACAAGAATGTGGTTTTTTGCGCAGCCCTACAGATTTGCGCGCCGTGTCGAATGGAGAGAAAATTCGTAATTATGGAACAAACGGTCCGATGCAGTTCTCCTCATAAACCAGATCGACCGCTGTCAGCTGACCCCGACGGAGATAAACACACCTTCACGCCACGCGGCTCACATCGGATATTCAGGTTTTACGACCCTGGCAATGCGAGGTTTGTGGCCTGAAATGCAAAAGGGACCCTAAAAAATAGTGCGACAAATCATTACAAATGAAGCAATGCCAGTATTTTTTTGGGAATCTCAGCGGTATCATCCAGCATCCTCTTAGTGAGGAATATAAAAACAAAGGCAGCAATATCCAAAAAAAAAGTTTTATATACAGCTATTGAGGATTATTAATTTTGAATGTAATGAATTCAAGATTGTATAGGATATATACCCCTATCCCTTCCAAAATCATGTTTCGAAATCACTATTTAAAACAAAGACCGTAATACTCTCGTAGTGTAAAAAGCAAAGGCAGCGATATCCACTTCAACCGATCAACCCGAGTCGAATGAGAGTCGATTTCGATTTTAGACCGAAATATCATAGCAAAAACAACAATATCCAATTATATAGAGAACAACACAGCAATATCCCTGTACTCATATAAAAGTTAAATATTTATTTAAACATGTATACAAAACTACCAAGAAGTATAGGTCTGGGCTGGGCAGCATTTGTTAAATTGAAACACTTTTTTGAAAATAAAGAAATCCCAATATGCCCGAAAAGAAAAATTTTCGATACATGTATCCTACCGATGTTGACATATGGACTAGAAACAGCAACACTAATAAAAAAAAAAGCATACAAAAATTAAAATGTATACAGCGGGCCATGGAAAGGCAGATGCTCGGCGTAAGCCTTCGAGATAAAATCAGAAATGAATAAAAAAGACGCCGAACAAAAGTTGCCGATATTATGGACCGTATTGCAAAACTAAAATGGCAGTGGGCTGGACATATGGCTCGACAGGAGGATACTAGATGGACACCCAGAATCCTACAATGGAGGCCCTGGACAAAAAACAGAAGCGTCGGAAGACTTCCCAAAAGGTGGTCTGACGACATAGTCCAGCAAGCAGGAAAAACCTGGATGCAAAGGGGGAGAAACGAGACGAGTGGAAGATAATGGAAGAGGCCTATATCCAGCAGTGGAGAGAAAAAGGCTAAGGAAGAAGAAGTATACAAAAGGAAAATTAAGGTGGAAAGTGTTTCTAAAAACCTTGAACTTCCTGGAGTTGGCTTTTATTTGTTTTTGCAGTTTTAAGCTGTCATCATATCGTGGTCAATTAAATATTTTATCATATATTGCTATAGAACTAATTAATTGTAGTAAAGTTTTATTTAAGAGAAAAACAGAATAAATGTCCTGACTGTTAGATAATGAGAAAGTTCGACTGCTAGATTCACTAACATTCAATTCAAAATGTCTATACGGTACGGATGAATCAGAAGTTTCTGATTATCATCATCATCAACGATACTGACAATGACGAAGAATTACAGATACGTAATTTGAAACTACCAGCTGCACTTGATAAAAACAAAACTCATCCCCGTCAAACAGTCAAAGACTATAGTGTTCGTTTGCGACATATATCATACATGAATATTTATAAAAATCGAAATATTGGAAAGAGCGACAGACGTAATATATTTTTGACAAAAGTTAATAAAGCACTAATTTTAGAGCAGTTATTTTTTGCACTGTATAATATAAATGGTTTTCCGAATATGCTTCCTTTCCTCTATTATTTATTCATACGCATTAATACAAATCAAATAGAATTATTTAAACTCATTGTCCAATGATATAAAAGTTCTTTATGGCTTTATAATGGAACGTAGGACATTAAATCACGAAAACAACTACATCACTCAAATATGTTTTTTCTCGAGAAACATAAAAAAATCGCTGTCCAATTGGCTAAACTTAAATTGCAGATTAGCTCAAATAGATACAATTTTAGAAAATAGCGAAAGTTGTATTAGCACCGGGCGTTTCTCAGTCGGCACCAATTTTACCACTTTTCAGAATACCAAGTGTTTAGAGAAAGTGGGTACTCGCCATAAACATTTATTTTGAGTAAACACATAACACATGCGCTGTACCCGTACCGAAAACTACCGCTGTTTTACTGCTCATAAAGAGGAATAAATCTTTGCGGTCTTGCGCGAGCTAAAATATTATATTTATGGAAATCACGTCGTAAAGTTAATAATGTTTGTATTATTCCTAATTAAGAAACTCTAATTGTGTGCAAGTTTGTGCAATTATTTTAAAAACATAACTTAACCTTTATTTATTTATTAATTTGGTCTTCCAAAGAAGACATAAATAAAAGAAAAAGAATTTTAAAAAGTAGTTATACGTCTCCCACAATTACAGGACGGCACAAATAAATAAATGAAAATTTAACAGACTTTTTTAATTAAACTTAAATAGATTAACCCACATAGATAAGGATAATAGTGATAATAAGGAGGACAAGTGAAAGTAAACAGTAATAATTATTAATACCTACGTGTAAAGTATATATTGCTCGTTTTGCATGTTTTCAGTATCTGCCTCATAATCTTACTATTCATATTTGGTATTAAAAATATCTATTGATTTTTTATATTTTTTTTAAAATTAGGTTGTATTCAGATAGAAGCATACGTATGTAATTTAATAATAATATGGTTGTTTGTGTTTATGTTCTTAGTTCCCCTCACTAGGGGTTCCTGTGCTGAAGTGAACAAGTTTTACCTACTTATTATCTTTTTTTTAATTTCTATGTCGTTTTTGGTAAACTTTTTAGTATGTCGGCATCGATTTCATTTAGCCATACTTTTGTCTTTTTTATACTCTTCAATCTTTTTAATATTTTTTTAGATTTTAGGGATTTTGTTGTAGAGCTTAATTGAAAACTAAATACAACTTCTTTGACCAAAAGTTGTGTTAAAGGTTGGCAATTTTCCGATTTCCATTTTCGTGCTTCCGTATTCTATTGTTTGGTTTTGTATTTTTAAATTGCTGTAAAAGAATGCTTTTAGCAGATATTTTCTTTATTTTCGGAACGTCAAGAGACTTGAAAATCGCTTTCGAGGGCGTTCTGATTTCAATTCATCCGAATTTACTATGGCGACAATATTCATAGTAAATTCAATCGTCATAGTAAATTCCTTCGTAACTTCGTTGACGACTATATGTCGCCGCATACAGTGTATGTATTTTTAAAAAAAAAAGAGTCCTGGCATCTACATATTAGCTCAACTTATAAATAAATTACATTATTTGCATACATCACATAATTATCGTGCAGTTACAATTATGCGTAAAATAAACCAATTAATATTGTTGTGACGTAATAAAATGAACACGAATGACCAAGTGGGAGTCATTTTTTTTTAGTTTGTTTAACAAGATGAGTTTGTTTAAATACGTGATTATTTGGAAAACATTGATAACCTCACATGACTATATTCCTGCCTTGATTATGAGTCGAAAATGTTCAAGCAGCCATGACCTATATCAATAGTTATGGAGTTACGCAATAACAAAATTTGCAATTTTTTTTCAGTATTTCTGACTTATTTTTTACAAAAAATTTATTTGACTGAACTATCATTATAGTTAGTTATATCGAGTACGAAAAAATTCATTCGTTTCAGTAAAAGTTAAATAAAATCATAGTAGGTACCTACGTTTAAATACAAGCGTGTTTTAAAAAAAATATGCAATATAATTTTTTTCATTTCAATCTTAATACTATCCAGCGTACAAAGTCACTTCGGTAGGAAACTAGCGTCGTCTTTTGGAGAGCTCATGTACTTATTTGTCATATAAAACTTTGATTATATAATTATGATGAATTAATTGATGAAATAGTGAATCTGATTGATTCGTGTATTGTCATAATATAAGCTTGGTAAAATTTGCCAAGGACAGCACTTTACCTGAGTACGTCATTGCTTTTAACTTCACTTTAATACGTGCATGGGACTTATTCATAGGGTCAAGAACAAGAAGCATGACTCCTTCCTAAGCATATATTTTGAAAATAAACCGAAATAAGAGATACATCTCGTTATATTCCTATCACAGTGATTAATATGTTATTCAAATTTTAATATTCTTCAAGATAAATATATATATATATATATATTGAAAATTTTACGGAAAAATCGATCGCAAAATTACCACTAAACTACATACGTAACATACATACTATAATTATATATACGAAAAAAAAAACATTTCTAAAATGTTTATTGCAAATAATAATGTATATATATATATATGTTAGTATTCATTTCCTTGGGGTAACCCACGTCAACCACGTTTCGCCTGAATCACAACAGGCATCTTCAGGGTGTCTTGTTAATAAATTTCCGTCACAAGGGGCAGTGCGAGCATGTCCGTTCGTATCGGAAGCTTATTACCAAGTGAGGTCTAAATTTGGGTACTTTGGTCATTATTGGCCTTAATGGTTTTTGGGAATTTCGTATTAAATATTGGGTGTTCTCCTTCTGAGGACCAGATTTTGACGCGGGTTACCCCCAAAGAAATTAATACTAACATTGCTAAAACCCGTGAAAACCTTTATTATAACATACATACATCAATATATATATATATTATATATATATATATATATATATATATATAATTCAATTTTCAAGTAAAAGTCATGCTTCTTGTTTTCACTGCGCACCCTTGGAGTATACCTCAGCGTTCAGTGTAAAAATTAGATTAATCGAATACATGGAAGACCTAGGAACTGTATTAACTGCAGATGCTGTACGGGTCGGAGTTTTTGAGGAGATATTTTGCACCACTTACCCGATGCGGTATTTATTACCGTTTTGTGCATCCGACATCACTCCGCGCGGGAAACGACGTGGTCCAGTTCTACAAACAGTGATTGATGACTTTCGATTCGATGACGACGACAAATCAAATGGCCAATAAAACAGCAAGCAAGCTTCTAAACTAGCTGAAATTTTACCAGCGTACTCGATCTATTACGCGTTATATCAATGTGGTAAGCGTTTTACTCCACTGGTAAAATCAAATTGGTAAAAGTTATACTTCATTCTAAAGAAAATTTGTGTTTTATTTTACGTTTTTATCAGACTAATTGCCCTTTAAATGGAATTTCAAGTAGACAAAAGTGATCACTTTCGATTTTTCTTCAATAATCACGTCGTACGGTATTGAAACAAAAGCCGACACTGCGAGGACGACGAACCTCTTAAGAAACACCGAAATGAAAACTCTCCAAACCATCGCGGGAGTAACCATCAGAGTCTCCGAAATTCGGAATATTTGTAATGTCGAAGATGTCGTGCGATGGGGAAAAAATAGAAAGAGATACTGAAGAGACACGTGACCAGAGCGAATCAGAAAAGAGTGGTAAGAATAATGAAGAATGAGATACCTGCAGGCAGGAGACCTCCAGGAAGACCACCAAAACGATGGAGGGACAGCTGGTCATCCATATCCCAGGAGCAGGAGCTCAGAAACAACAGGACATAGTCCTAACATAAGCAGAAGAAGAATGACGTCGAATTGCGGACATGGTCGGATAAATTCTTCGAGTAAATTCCAAATGGTTTTTATCTCAGAGGCATCGAAAAATTTGTAAAATGAACAATAAATATGAATATGTTTTTAATTAATTTTTTGTTCTGTCCTTTTCATTTAGAAAATTTAGACACAACTTTTAATTAGTATGCGTATATGTCTAGGATCCTATTCCTGTCCAGTAAAAAAATGATAATAAAGTTAGGTATTTAAATTTGTAAAGAAACTAATATATTTGTAAAAATACGTGAAAAAATCAAAATGAGTGATTTTTAAAATACTTTTAGGTATAAATTATATAATACTTTATATCTCGTAGTATTTTTAGGAATTGGTTCTCGGTTTCTTTATATCCCTAATTTTTTTTTCAATTAAATTGACATTGATGTCATTTTTTTTAATTAATTACCTACAACAATAAAATATTCGTCATATTTCTGCTATTACGCTTTTGATTCGAATAATGTACATTTCTTACCTTTGCTGGTCCCTTGGATCCTCCTCCAGGATTCCTCTCTCCTCCAGGTGGCACTGCCCTCGCTACCTTCTTCACCTGTTCAAGGTGCCGCTCCTTGGATTTCAATTCCTCCAGCTGAAAAGGTAATAAAAAAACAATAAATAGAAAATTTTCATTAATTACTTCAATAGACTGCAAGTAAATATACCTAAGTACCTAAATAATTATATCATATTTTAAAAAGATATAAAATGTATGAGAAATTAAAATAATATACTTTATTAAGTTGTTATGAATTTTCTTATTTATTTATATTATCTATCTCTTACTTTAACAACTGTCTCATTTAAAAAATATGCTTGTTCGTCTGCTTCCCATACACAAGTGGGGCAGTAACAACAAATGGGAAATGTAACTTAATATTGTTATGCATGTTAAAAAATAAAGTTGGATTTATAAATATAATTTGTACTTCAAAGCTTACTATTTGAAGTACCTAACTAACTACACATAGGAAAGTAATAACAAAGTATGCAGTTCTTGTCGGCAGTATGCTATTCAAGTCAAGAAGTTTACCTACTTTTAGCTTTGCAAAAAGTTTTCGATGAGGCTTAATCAAATATGAACCAACTTAGACATTCTCCACATTATTTGAAGTGTTCCAATCGTACCAAACCGTGTAATTACCGTTAATAATAAATTCACATTTGAGAAATCTCTACCGATCGACAGGTGCTACCGGAAAGCTAGAATTCACAACACCTAGGTAATTTAATAATTAATTTGAAATAATTACACCTAAAAGTCCTAATAAAAGCTCGAACAGATTCAATGATCTGACATTTACAGTCAGAGAAGAGCTAAAGAAACATCTCCAAGAAATAAGACACTATGGCTGCCGCAGCTGTAAGCAGAACGCATTACTTTGGAATTCACTACAAAATGCTTTGCTTCCTGGGAATAGGAAAGTTCCATTACGCCGAAGAGAACAATTTCAACAACTATCCTCCAGGATACTCAATTTACGCCTTTCTGTGTACGTTTATTAACATTATTGGTTATACGATTTCGGAGACAATTTACGCATACAGAGAGTGGGGGGGAGATAAAGACCGATCTGTCCAATTCTTCGCATTGACCATGGTCGGAGTACATGGATTTCAGACTATAAAAACGTTAATCCTAATCAAACACAACAAAAAAATACAAAAAATTGTCAGAGTCTTAGAAATAGACTCCAAAAAATTCAAAGTAGATAAAGACGTGTTGAAAAAATCAACAAATTTCACAAAGTTGTTGACATACGGATTTTTGATTATGGGAATTGTGACAATTTCGTGTATGGCTACTTACAGCTTGATTCAAGACATCACCAAAAAACAAATATTTATCACGTCTAATTACACAGTTAATATACGAAGGGATACACCATTTACAGCTTACGTTCCTTGGAGTACAGACGAAGAGTTACCGTATTTAGCTGGATTTGTTTACTGCGTATTCGGGATGTACTGGATGGGAACCACTTTGATGGTGTGTGACACGATGGTGGCTTCGATTATGGCACACATCAGTGGTCAGTTTGAGATGGTTCAAAAGGTTATGGTAGAGACTGGAAACAAGGCCTTGGATATTCTGGAACAACGGTTGGGTCAAGAAGGCTTGAAGAGGGTCGAAAATAAAATGGTTATTAATAGAAAGGAAGGAGAAATTGATTGGGATGACGGCTGTGATTTTTCTTTGAGGAAACAACGACTGCTATGTTATTTCAATGAGGAAGATTTTAATTTGGCAATGATACATTGTTTGAAGGAGGCGATTCAGTATCACCAGATGATAATAGAGTAAGTTTGCTTGGATTTGTAAAGTTTTGTACAAGATGGACACGTGGTGTTTATTTTGGCCTCATCAATTGAGCCTCTTTACCCTATTTATGTTTTTCATCATTATTCATTTTCATCATACGTTGATCATTAACATACCTTTACTTTCAGTTGAGCTGATAACTACACAAATTTCAAGTTATATTGAATCTGTAATTTCATCACGCCGTATTACTATTCGCTAACAGAAGATAGAGAAGAGAAATAAATTATATTATTACACATGATTTATGAGTAGTAAATCCAACTCGAGTCAAAATTTCTAGGATATCGATGATCGCGGAATAAATTTTATATTGCATACAAGAGTCCACAAATAATGACAGGAAAAAATATTTTTTCCAACTTACGCAGATTTTCTAGTTGGATATGCAAAAATTAATTTGAAAAAAAATTAACGCAGGCACGGAAAGAAATCATTTTTTTCACATACGTACATTCTCGTGACGAAGTGCCAGACAATTGCAGAATTATTAATTTCAAAAAAAGTAAACCATAAAGACCAAGTTTTTATTATACTCCCTTTCTTTGTAAAATATAACAACAATTAAAGATGAATTAAAACATATAACCTAACACTAAACTTACAGTAATTTAATATATTTCTAAAATGTCAGATGTTTTGAGCTTTGATAAGACACGTCATGCTTTGAAGATTAAATTCTAAAAACATTCGTCAGTCAATTTAGATTTTCGACATTCGTAGTGAAGTACCTATTATGCATACCGACGGAGTAATTCAAATTTAGAAAATATTCCGCGACGTTATCGGGCCGCCGTAATCAAACTTTTCTAATGATTCCAATTTGAAAAAACCAATAAAATTTCTAAAAATCCGTAAATATACTTTAATTATTAATTTTTTTTAACGAAAATTTGATAGATCTACTTGATCGTCGCCACGAGTCTACTTGCCAAGTTTCCGCTCGATTGGATCACGGGAAAAGGGGGTAAAAATCGATCCAAAGTTTTTGTTGACGGCAAGCAAGCAGACGCCACGAGTTAATATAAAGGAAGTAAAAATGTTGTATAAAACATATTGGACATATGGACGGACGCATAAAATTGTAAAGATTTCAAATATAGGGTAGAGCTGTTGCGAGTGTGGGGTGGAGTATAAAAGCAATAGACAATTGCTTTCGATTTAATTAATTAACTATTTTTGCTTAGTTCACAACCACTGCAGCTTTACGTTCAATACATCATTTAAATTGTCGCCATCAATTCTGCTTCTTTAAGCGTATAATAATTGAGCATAATGCACCGATGCCTGCTTAGTAATGTCAGCACTCTGACGTCATGCATTAACCTAAATCTTCTCGCCTCTCATTAGTCACTAATTATAGTACAACGTGTTGCGAAAATATCTAGCAATGCAACATTAATATATTAATTTTCAAAGAAACTAAATAAATCCCCATAACAAGATTTCTTGCACCGTTTCTGCGAGCTTAACGTAACTTAAATGTAATTAAATGATAAATTCATGTTTTTTGAGTAAATTTGCGATTCTGAAGTGAAAATCGGAAAGCAAATACGTCACTGGCGAAAGGAAAAACACCGTCCTGTCTTTCAAATTTTAATATTATTTATAACAATATTTGTGTTTATGAATTTACTGGACTTTGTCCACAGAGGGATAATTATTAATCATGATATGTTATAGAAGTCTCACAGAGATAAAGCTATTTGTATGGGAAACGTGTACGGAAGATTTGATAGGATATAAATGTGTACTTCCATACAGGTTACCCATATAAATAGCTTCGACTCTGTGAGACTTGTATTATTTATCTTAATTAACAGTTATCACCCTGTGGACAAAATCCAGTAATTGTGTTCTCAGAACATACATATAAAAATATTGCTGAAAATATATACTGGTCTATAAAAGGAGCGAAATTGAAAACAATAATAAATTTTACACTTTACAAAATCGTAGAGAAATAATTATCAGCTGCAAAATCTATGTCTACTACGTCATGGGAAGGTTTGTATATGTCTCTAGTACAGTCCATTCGAATATTTAAAAAAATTATTAAGAACAGTTACATTATGTAAAGTGATCACTTAAGCCAGCTCATACAGGTCATAAGCCCTGGGCCATCCCATAAAGACCTCCGTACACGTTTCCCATATAAGTAGCTTCGTCTCTATGAGACTCCAATAATTTATATTGTTAAACGCGTATATGCGCAAAATTTTCGTTGTGCATTTTGATTCCAAAGAATTGTATTGTTATAAATGTCAATGAAATGTTAAATTCAAAAAATAACATCGCGAAAAATAACGACGGATAATTAAACTTAAACTTAATAATTAAATAATGAATAGTGTAGTAGAAGTATGAAGTAGAGGACAGTAAAAAAATAATTAATCAATTAGAAAGACAGAAAAATCAAAAATATTTGGCTAATACCGGGATTCGAACCACGGATCTCCTCCTATCCGAGGCAGGGGCGTTATCCAATTACGCTACAGCGGCCTTGTACATTTCCGTGAATATATCGACCTTATCTGTGAGCCTCATTTATTAATTGATTAACATATATTAGCGTAATTATACAACGCGCCTGCCCCGGACAGGAGGAGATCCGTAGTTCGAATCCTGGTAGCAGCCAAATATTATCTCTTGGATTTGATTTTTTAATTGATTACTTAATTTGGTTTTAATTTTTCACAGAACTTTGTTCTGAAAAAATTGGAACTTCACAATAAGAATGTGTTCTTGAATATAATAGAGGACATTAGTCTGCCTCCTGCTGGTGGTAATTTTCTCTGCTAATGCATCACGCAGGTATAAGCCGGCTTAAGTGATCACTTTACACAATGCAACGTTCACCAATTCCACCGTAAGAACATCCACACATTACCAAAACTTTGAATGTTTATATTTGTTCTAAATCACTTTCTTTCAAATATATAATGGACTATGCTAGAGACATCTATAGTCCTTCCCATGGCATCGTTAACATAGATTTTGCAGCTGGTAATGATAGCTCTTTTTTTATATTTCTCAATATTTCTCAAGTGAAATATTAAGCAATATTATTTTTAATGTATGTATGATCCTCTTCCGAATTATTAAACATGTATACTATAATTCGCTACAATAATAATAATAATGTATGATTTATCCTTATATATAAAATTATCTCTCTGTGGACAAAATTCAATAATTATGTTCTCAGAATAAACATTTAATTTTTAATCTTTAAATAAAATAACTCTTTGTATAACACCACTTTTTGAGTTTCAACTCACAGCTGAGTCTTCATCAGGGTTACTAACTACTCTAACTCCAACTCCACTACTCAGCTGTGAGTTGAAACTAGTTGGTTTAAACTCAATAAAGTGGTGTTATAAAAAGAGTTATTTTATTTAAAGATTTTATGTCTCACCAAAATGTGTTTGCTTCGTGTGAAAATTTAATTTTTTATTATTTTTTATACCTGTTTACACCATAGGAATATTTATTCTCTCCTCTCAAAATAATTATGGCTACTTTTTGTCTTTTATACAAAAAATTTTGACCTACTAATTTTCGCTGCATAAACATGATTTTTTTTTTAAATTAACTTTGTAACAGTTTTTAACCGTAGTTGGTATAAGTATTGTATACGTCGCACCTTTGCGGAAAGACTGTGATATTTCGAAATTTATGATTTTACAGGAGACTACTTTCAAACTATTGAATTAGAGTGATATTTTGTCTGTCTCTTTCATTACTCGGCCGTTTGTGGGGCAAACCTTTGACGATATCATCGGGGCAAACGATGCCATTTTTTTGGAGTTCATAGAACTCGATGCGGCGGTTTCAAATTTGCGAAAAAAAAAAATTTTCTCGAAATATCAGTCTTTCTGCAGAGGTGCGACGTAAGTGTAATGTTTCAATTTTTAATACCCGAAAACTTGTATGTCAGTCAAGTTACATTACACTTTTTTAGTGTTGATCCCATTCGCACACAGCCTGCTCGTCATTAGCTGCTAGCACATGTCCAAAGTGGGTGCAGTCAAATAGCTTTCACTTCAATTGTTCTCCAAGGTTCTGTGCACCACGCGCGATGTCATTTTAATGACGTTTATTATAATTCAAACTAGCATTCTAGGACGTCGTTTAAGCGCCGCGTTCCTGACCCGTTGAACTAATGAACGGGATCTTCTTCCATATTAATTAAACACGACAATCCAATTTAAGTAACAATGTTTTTATACATGAAAATTAATTTGTAAAACAATTGTAATTAGCATAAATATTTTTCCAAAAAAAAGAAGCTTAAAAACATTAATATGTAATACGTAGGAATCACTGTCCACATAAGTGTAGATATGCACAATATTTGTTTCTGATACATGAAAATTAATTTGTAAAACAATTATTGTAATAAGCATAAATATTTTCCCAAAAAAAGAAGCTTAAAAACATAAATATGTAATACGTAGGAATCACTGTCTACATAAGTGTAGCTAAACACAATATTTGTTTCTGATATATGATATACTAATGATATACTAATTCGGATATTACCTATTTAAAAGCGATTTGTAGTTTAATTGGATAAGAAAAAAATATGATAAGGTTATTGCAAGCATATGTAATAATTTAGTGTTTGGTATTGCCAATATCTAGGCGCTATGCGTCCTCCCTTCCCCTTCTCCCCTCCGTATACCTATTCAGTAGAGATGGATATTTTAGTTCAGGTTTTTTTCAAAATTTTCATGTCCATGGGAGGGGCGGGGAGTTGTTTCGATTTCGATTTTGTCATTCAGTCTCCCAAAATTTTCAAATCTTAAAAAATAAAATCTTGTGTGGAATTTCAAAATCTACTTTTATCTACATCAATTTCACAATGTAAGAAGAGTCTTTCTCACCGGAAAATTTACACTATCTGGGAGCGGAGGATGGGCGTACTTTTATTTTTTCTGATTTAATTATTCTCCTCATAAGTGATATTAATCTTGTTTTTTTTTTCATTAAAAAATCCACTGGTTCCAAATTTACACAGTTTACTACTAACTTACCATGTAGATCATCTCTGAAAACAGCGCTATCGGTATTTTCACTTTATCTATTATTAATTAAAATACCAAGAAGGTTTACCCATTTAATAAATAATCATTGAGCTCTCATTATATGAAACCCTAAATCACGAAATGTCGCGAGCTATTAATTATGCAGGGCTTTTATAGCACTTTAAGTTCTTGCGTGGGAGGCTGTAGGCCCTACCACCCATTACCTGTGACGCCTCCTTTCATTAGAAGCAGCATTCTGAAGTCATTACACATTTAGTAATTTCGTCACGAAAGTAATTTCAACGTCGGCTCTCTGTGTGCAGTTAAAGATCTGGTCATTTATCAATAAAATCTAAATGTCAAGCTATTGTTTCACCATTCGTATGATGAATATTAGTTCTTCAATCTTTTCCATAGTTCAATGCCTCTGAAAATAGACATGTGCCTCTGAAGAACTGCATATACTTCATTAATTTGTGTATTTCTATTGGTAATACGTACATGTGTGTGAGAGAGTACGGGTATTATCCTTGGCTTTACCCAACCGAGTTTCTCCAGGGTATGCTTGGCTACAATAGTTTAGAGACTAGAAGGAATGTGTATTTGATTACACACTTTTATCGATTGTTGCGCGGTATGATCGACAATACTGAAATTATGCAGAGCATTGGTTTGTATGTTCCTGATAATTACCTTAGACATCGTCAGCATAGATTGTTTCACATTCCAATATACAGGACCAACCTGCCGATGGTTATGCCTGTTGGAAAAGCTACAGCTATGCTGAACAAGATCGCTTTGGATATTGATATATTCCATGTGTCTGAGGGGGTTTTCCGAAGCAGGATTCTCCTACACCTTTGACCAGATTATACAGGTCACTTCTAATTGTTTAAAAATTGTTTAATAATAAATTAGTATTTTAATACACAATATGTATATGTGTGTGTATGTATGTATGTATATGTATATGTGTATGTATGTATACATATGTGTTTATGTATATGTGTATATGGATGTGTATGTATATGTGTATATGTATATTTTTAGATGTAAGTTAATAATATGTATGCATTGAACAGAATGTTTGTAATGTACATATTATGTAATAAATAAAAATTGAAATTGAAATTGAAACATTGAAATGTGTAGGGTATAAAAGGAAAGGCAGTGTTATAAAAATAAGTAAAAAATTCTTCTTCAAAAAACAGTAAAGTAATTTTGTGGTGACATTATTGATATAATTCATAAAAAAAACTTAGTTTTCACCATTTTTATAGAAAAATATCAACATGTTTCAGAGCCCATGGCCCTTTCGTCAGGATACAATTGTATACTTACAAATTAAAATCAAAAATTGAAGTATAGACAATCAAAATATTAAAAAAAATTATATATGGAAAATGAATAATAATAAGGTACCTACTTCACATTAAAATAAATTTGAAAGTTAACTATTTGTAAAATGTACCTGGTTATTTATAATATTCAATTTACTATTAACACTTTTTCTTATTATCAAAATTTCTAATTTATCAAACTGTGATTCTGTATAATTTGTATGTAAAATTTGCAAACCCTTATTAGTTATTATCATTATTAATATCAAAAGAATGATCCATAGCCAAAAGATGGTTAGAAAATTCGGAATAATTATTGCTACCTACCTTAAGTGTTCCTTAAGTGTAACTTCTAAATAATCAATCTACTTAGCATGGAGTGAATCCATCTACTTAGCTAGACTTCGATTTTTTAATATAATTTGTTAGTATACAATTGTATCCTGACGAATGGGCCATGTGCTCTGAAACATGCTGATATTTTTCAATACAAAAGTGATTAAAACTAAGTTTATTTTTATTAATTATATAATTCAAAAAATGCAGTCATCGAGGTTTACTAATCTCTATGAGACATCTATAATATATCTTGATAATGTATACTAACTAGTTCATGAGTAAAGACTACAGATGTCTCTAACATAGTCCATTCAAATACACGAAAGATTCTCAGATTTGAACATATATGTATAGAACTTTCAAAAATTTGACAATGTGTGGATGTTCTAACGGTGGAATCGGAGAACGTTGCATTGTGTAGAGTGCCAGCTCATACAGGTTTTAAGCCCTGGGCCATCGTATAAATAGGCTTCCACACAAGTTTCTCATATTCATAGCTTGGTCTCTGTGAGACTTATGAAATTATCTTAATGAAACATAGTTAATTCATGCGGCCAACGCTGGAAGGCATTTTTTTAATCAAATATAATAATTTCATTGTCTGTCTGTCTGTGATAACTTCATGTAACGTCCGTAATTTCGTTCAAATTCTCGTCAAAAATTACGAGAATTTGAACGAAATTACGGAAATTAACGAAATTACACGGCTGGAAGAAGGGCGCGAACTTCACAAACTCAAATGCCAGCGCGGCACCCTAGCGACATTGCTACCACCTTCCCCTGTGGACCGTCCAAAATATACTATATATATATATATATATATATATAAGATTACCCACCAGTGATCCTAAGTAATCGACAAGATCGGTGGAAAAGTGCTGTCCAAGCAATAGGCCTTCGAATCAAAAAGGATAAAAAAATTAAAATTAAGGAGAATGTATCTACTCTTATGTATATACATGTGAACTCTGGACAAATTATAAAAAGAGCAGCATAGAAAGACTTCGCATACAATATAACAACGCTTTCCGTATGATGTTTGACCTTCCCAGATATTGCAGCCCCTCTCGATATGTGCACTGAGGGGCGTGTTCCCAACTTTGCAGCCCCCATATGTTCCAGGGTGGCAGGAATGAGGGAAAGGATATACAGCTCCGGAAATATCCTTAGCATCCAGCATTGATGCACACTGGAGAAAGATACTGGCCCCTCATAATCGGCATGCCATAGCTCGCTAAAGCCGCTATTATACGATATATTTCTATTTCTTTTTTTTTTCATGTTATTACTGATACTGATACTTGTTTTCTCTTCTCTTTTATATGATTTTCTTTTTTTCTCATTTCTTTTATACAATAACTTAATGTATGTACCTAATTTTATATGGAATGTGTGGGATTGCACGAACCTCCCCCACATTCTGGAATAAAGTTATATTTATGTATATATTTATTTAAAGAAAATCTTTTTTTTCCATGTTGCGTTATTTTTCAATACAAAATAAAACAATTTTAAAAATTATAATCTCAGTATTGTGACTCTGAATTGTTGTAAATACCCCACTGACCTCATTGATTATATCTTCCATATATTTTTAGGAAAATTTCTTCAATAAACTTATCATAGTTTTTGTGTTAACTGGTGGGTCTCACGTGCATGTACAAACAGCGGGGCGCATTATTGTGTTATGGTAGATTTCGATTTTTGATTTAATTCATCTTTTATTACCGGTTTAAAACAATATAAAGAAATTAATCATCGCGGATAGAAAATTTTTAAAACTGTGAATTTAATTTGGTCCACATTCTTTAAAACTAAACATTACAGTGAGAGACGTCGCAGAAAAGTCCGCCGACGTAACTAGTACGTTTTGCACACTGGCGACCTCTATCGTAGAAGAAGTGAACACTCCACAACAAAGTGCATATAATTTACGACCACGAAAGCATTAATCAGTCCGTCCTCTACCTCCGCTGGTAAAGGTCGTCCTCCTGATGACGTTGAATATGTTTTCAACGAAACGTCGAGAATCGTCTCTCGGAATAACATACGGTTCGTATAAAATATCCGCAAACAGTTATAGTTAAATATAGGTAGGTATATAGAACTTTTTGAAAATTCAATAACGTGTGGATGTTCTTAGGATGGAATTGGTGAACGTTGCATTGTGTAGAGAAGGCGCGTGCAGTGGGAACATTGAAGCATGACTTTTTTGTAAAAAAATAGAAACCAAATATTTATGCTACAGATTTTTATGATATATCAAAATATGAATGATGTGATAACAATTATGATAGAAATATACCGAAATTTATGTTATATTCAGATTTTCTTTCCAAATAACTGGTTATGTAAAAGTCATGCTGTGATGTTCCCACTGTACGCCCCTGGTGTAGAGTGATCACTTAAGCCAGCTCATACAGGTTGTAAGCCCTGAGCCCTCCCTCTGGGGACAAAACCCAGTAACTGTGTTCTTAGAACATACTTTCATATAAAATATTATTGCAAACCATATTATTTATCTTAAGTGGGAACACATTAAGGGGCTATACTTAAGAATCTTGTGTTAAAATTTGAGACTGATCGGTTGAGCCGTTTCCGAGAAATCTTTGTCACCGACGTTAGAGAGACCATTTTGAGAAAAACGGCTATTAAGTGTCAAAAGCGCTTTACATAGAGTAAAAAACATTTTTTACAACGTACATCGAGTCGTCTATTCCAGGGCCATACTTTCACTTTATTCATCTGAATACATTATAGGGGAACATTTACAATGGACAGGTAAATAAAAGGTACCGCGTTTACAATAGGTAGGTAAAAAAAGGGACTGATCTCTAGGTGAGCGCTGGCGCTCCGGCCTCGCCACGTGATTACAAATATGCGCGTAACTTTGAAAATAATCGCCGGATCGACTTGAAATTTTCTGTGTGTTTACTTAAATGTGTGTACATTGTGAAATTTAAATAAAAAAGAAATCAATTTTTTGAAAATTCTAACTGTATATAACCCCTTAAAATAAATTTTATCCGTGTGTTTTTAAAACACTCTACTTTAGATTTTATTTTTTTGTTGAAAAATGTGGAACAGCCAACCTACGGTATTAAAATGAAAGGAATTCAATGTTACTTTTCAGGATAACCGAAGACTTGCAAGACGCGTACAGCCAAGCGTTTTTGTGTCAAACGCTTTCGAGTTTTTACGTGATTGGACTCATTCTTGTGCAAACTGCTATAGTAAGTTTTCCTTAACATATTTTCCAACTTTATTTTGTTATTAAATTAGTATAACACGGTTGAGTACGTTAAAAAAATATTATGATAAAAAACTAAGCACGAAATCCTTTTATTTTTAATTGACTATTCAGAAAAATTTCATGTACTGTTCATCCAAATACAAATATATTCAGCCGTATTCCGAAAATAGCAATATATGTACTTAATTTAACTTAACTGATGCGTTTTCAATGAAATGAAATGAAAATAGTATGAAAATTATACTTAATAAGTGCATCCGTTACTACATCGCATATATCATTGGTATTAATCATTAATCAAAATATGTAATTCTCAGTGTAATAATGTCCGTCACTAACGCCTACCAGAATGCTCAAATAATTATGAGATATAATAACCAAAAAAGCGTAATACTTTATTTAATAATGTCCAGCACTCACCTTTTCAAGACGCTACGCCATTCTAGATCGCGCTGCCTCACAGCCCTAACCGGCGGCCGAAACATATAATAAAAGTACGTCATTTTTGACGGGTTATAGCTAATATAATAATGATTATCATCCCCAAATATCGCTAGTTTTGTAACAGTCCTTCTAACGGCACCGCCGCCGCACGGGGAGGGCTTTAATGAAAATACTGTCAACTTGGCGACGTAAGAGTAGGACCGATACGTGAGCTTTCGCTCACAAAATGGTCCTGGGAATGTAGAGGGCGTCTATTCACTGTAACAGCCCTTCTCTTTTTAAAATATTTTTTTAATTTTTATGTGTTTCATTTTTTTTGAGTTTATGAAATATTATATTTACAGTCCGAGTGGGTGACTCTCTATCTGCACCGCAAGTAGTTTTAAGTGGAGTTCCACAGGGGAGTGTGCTGGGACCAATTCTCTTTATTTTATACATTTTGGATCTTCGTGCTGCTGTCCAGTCCACTGTGAGTTTCTTTGCTGATGACACAAAATATTTCGGTAACCCCCTTACTGACCATGAGGTGTTACAGTGAGACTTAAATCAATTATCGGAGTGGACAAAGCAGTGGCTCATATGTCTTAATGTTGACAAATGTTGTGTTCTCCATGTCGGCAAGAATAACCCAAATATTGAGTATACCTTAAACGAAAGCCTGATTAAGTCAGTGGTCTCGCAGAAGGATCTGGGTGTTACTATTACCAAGGACTTTAAATGGTGTGAGCACATAGCGAGTGTGGTTAAGAAGGCTAACTCTATTTTGTATTTAGTGAGAAGATCATTCCAACATCTGACAGTACCACTATTCACAACTATTTATAAGACGTATGTGAGGCCTCTCCTCGAATATGCCTCTCAGATCTGGAATCCATATTTTGTTAAAGATATAGTTTTACTGGAAAATGTTCAGAGACGAGCCACAAAATTGCCCTTGGGTCTTAAAAACCTGGAATATGCGGAAAGGCTGAGAGTATTGAAACTGCCCACTCTTCAGGAGCGACGAGCAAGAGGTGACCTCATCGAGACATTCAAGATTCTATCGGGCTACTACAATATTCCTAATATGACAGATATGTTTGCATTTAACACTAATGTGGGCCTTCGAGGACATCATCTGAAGTTGAACAAGTCTCGGTTCTCGTGTAACCCAAGAAAGCATGCATTAAGCAATAGAGTGGTCAATATGTGGAACAGTTTGCCCGAGGATGTTGTGTCTGCAGCCAGTGTCAACCAATTTAAGAATAGGCTGGATATTCAAACGAGAGACAGTGATATGGGCCTATCAGCTTAAGCTGCCTGCCCATTATCAATAATAATAATAATAATAATAATAATATTTTCTCAGATTAATTTATATATTTTTAACGGACCTTATTTTCCTTATATAAAATTTATAAATTCCTGTACATCATGGTATAACTTCTCATTGCAATAATGCAGCATTAATGTGCAGATTATAATTACTTTTAGGACATCTCCAACGTCAAGAGCCTTCAGTTTTTCAATACTTTGGGCTTTCTTTTATCCATCCTGTGGCAGCTTTTCATACAAACCTACACTGCTAATGAAATCACATCTCAGGTACTAAAACCTTTTTTTATATATATTCTTATCAAAACAATGGGTTATATTAAAGTGTTTGTAGATAAATTTTATCAAATTCCCTATGAATTATTTTAATCATTATTAGAACTGATATCTTTTTTTAAACTAAATCTTAGTATCTATAATCTAGTATTAGTCGCTATAATCTAGTATTATAGCGACTAGCGCTGATTCATTTGAAGTAGTAGAATATTATATAGAAAATATTTTATATAGGTACCCAGCGCACTAACTATCATTTATACATAGATTGCACCGCCGAGTTAATCAATACAGCTCTATTGATATATTTAAAGCTCGTACACTATACACATACAAAAGATAAATCTATTTTA
This sequence comes from Agrypnia vestita, assembly GCA_016648135.1. Classification (NCBI taxonomy): domain Eukaryota; kingdom Metazoa; phylum Arthropoda; class Insecta; order Trichoptera; family Phryganeidae; genus Agrypnia; species Agrypnia vestita. The sequence continues at coordinate 100,743 of JADDOH010003225.1, read as the reverse complement.
TAGTTTTCCTGCATACTTTATCTATTATTTATTGTATTTATGTTTCTAAAAAAAATATTTTTATTTTCTTTTATACTTACAACTTATTGCATTTATATTGTTTGTATTCTTTATTTTTTGTAATTATCTTATGTTCTTAGATAACTATGCTATTTGAAAAGCCAAGTTTAAGGCGATATTAAGAAATACATATTTATTTATTTCAATATGCGGTACAGAAGTACTTTTTACATAAGAATATAAACAAGAAATCCAAAGAGTAGAACAGCAAAAAATTACAGAATTGACATAGTATAGATATGTAGTTATTTAAAGTTATAAGAGTAATTTAGGAAAAGAAGGTGTGAAGTATATAATATAAAGCATAATTTAGAAAATGGAATGGAAATAAATAAATAGGCGGTCTAGCTTCACATACCTACCCACAGATTAGTTGCGTGGCGTAACCCCTTAAAATTATATTAATGATATTTTTCTCTATTTATTTATTTATTTAAAGGCAGAGAAGGTGGCTTCCAGCGCTTACGCTTGTCGCTGGTACTCGACGGACAAGAGGGTCGGACGTCTCCTGACTATTCTGCTCCAGAAAGCCCAGCGACCGATGGTCCTCACGGCTGGCAACTTCGCGGTCATGTCCAACAAACTCTTTCTTTCGGTGAGTAGGTACCTACCTCCTCACATTTTGAAAACAGCGTTTCTGTTGAGACCCAACGATTCGACTTCTTCAACTGCCTTAATTAACGAACTTCCGCTACATTGCTGTGTCCTTTACGTATTTTATAATTGCGACCTCAAAACACGGATCGCGTTTGCTGCAATACTGCGTGCGTTAGACTTTTTACACATGCGCCAAAAAGGTCAATATAAATTGAGCACCAAATGTTGTGACTATTGAACTAAAAAAGTTGAAAAGTGAATCAGAAAATAAAATATAATGCTTTGGTAAAAATACTTACACATACCTATTGTCAAAATACTTTAATACGAAGAAATGAATGAAACTATAGATGATTTTCGTTCACAAAAAGTGGCGACGGTGTAAAATTACAACTCAAAATCTTCGACAACCTATCAAAAATTATAAAAAATACAGTCTAAATAAAGGAAAAAGTTTGTTACTAAAACCTTACTTTGTGACTATTTTTATACACTTACTCCTTAAAATATATTTTTTTATTTAAAATTAATTTTAAAATCATGCATTAGGACTTTTTTAATATGGAATTTAAACGAAAATTTAAAAGTAAATATTAAACGGTTCTTAAGGAGAAGCAGACTAAAATATATATTTTGTCATAATTATAAAATGCTAGCTGCAACCCGTCAAAAATGACGGACCATCGGTTCGCGTATTTGCTAAATCCTAGTATATATTTATAATATATTTTTGGCTGTCCATGGAGAGGCGGCGATAGCAACATACGCAAAGCGGTCGGTTCGGGTTGCCGGCCCGGGGTTCAAGTTCCATCTCCGGCCGTTTAATTTGTTTTTTAGCCGTAAATTCGAACTAAATTACGGACGGATGAACAGACAAACAGACAGACGGATACACCGACAGAAAATGAAATTATAACTTTGATTCTACCTGTCACATCACCATACAGCGGAATGTCAAAACTTTTATTTTTTTCAATGTGGATACAAAAAATATATATTTTATAAATGTGAAAATTCCCAATCTTTTATCAATATAAATATGTCTATTTCGATTATAATCAACAATAAAGCAAATTTGTGGCATTGTCAACATCTGTTTTACGATTTTCTAGACTTTTACAAATATTGATTTAATTTTTGTCAAAAAATTCAGAGCATTCGAACGGATAAATGCGTTTATTAGGTATATCAATTCACAGTCATAAATATATCGTTATATATGTGATATGTCACCTTGTAGAGAATTTTTTGAATTAATAATATAATGGAACATTTGCATTGGCGATAGTTCAATATGATTAATTCATTTTGGTAAAAGAGAACTGGCTATTCGATACCAATTATTTTTTGGAAATCTATGTGAACATTTTAGAATGGAAAGATATCTATATACAATGTTTTATTTTCGTTTCAGATCATTAAAATTGCGTACCAGATTTTTACGCTCATAACCACTGTAATGACCGCAGAGAAGTGATTGCCCATAACGCACCTAGAAACACTGACAATGCTGTGATTTCTACAAATGAACACATCGCCTCATTAATTTAGACAAGATATATACATGTTCTAAATATCTTTTACTAGTCAAAACGCTTCTAGTCAGTGAGGGTAGTTGTATGAATACTTGTTGTCACCGCAGTATAAATAGCAATCGTTTAACATAAAAACATGAAGAAATATTGTCCCTTTAGAGGTAAAACCCACTAACCGCAATATTAGACAAAATGAGTTATGAAAACAATCATTCATATTTTTCCCATCTCTATTTCAGGTGAAAATCAGTAAGTGAATATTCCGTGTCTATTTATAGTCATTTAGTGATAAAACTAATAATTAGAAAATTTTCAATAATTTTAATATCAAATTTTGAATGTTTAAACCTCAGTACTTATCTCAAAACTACTCCAATGTCACTTAGTAAGTTACCTCAAAAAGGAAGATGACATGTAATCTATAAAATGGAAGGAATAAAGCTATGTTTAATCTACTTCGAGTTTAATAAAATTTTTTTTGGGGTATATACAGTACAATGTAATAAAAAAAATAGCATGATCAGTGAAGTTTCCTCAAAGCTGGTTAAAAAATCAAGAAAAAAATGATAAAGTATATGTGATGAAAGCTTAAATTATGATAATCATTTCAAAGATTTAAATTATGATATAAAATGGGAAGGGTGCGAAGAGGAAGGGGATGGGATTCAATTAAAGAAGTATTAAATTTATTTCAATAATCATAAATGAGATTACGGAGTTTCATTTTAAATAGATGCAAATTGTCAATAAACGTATCTAGGTTATTTGTAGAATTTAACAGATTGTATTTTGAAGTGGAACTAGTTACAGAACAGTTTTTAAGTAGTTAGTCCTGCCAAAGTTTGGGTAAAATAAATTATTTGACTGCGTTGAGTATGTAGGACAGCTTAAACCTATTTGCTCTAATTAATAGGCTGAGTTATTCAAAATGTTATAAAGATAACACACACATATTAGATTGACAGAACCTCTCATCGAAAGGTGACGTGTTGTCGATGAGAGGTTTCTACTTGATAATGAGTCGAAAATGTTCAAGCAACCATGACCAGAAAATATCAATAGTTATGGAGATAAGCAATACCAAAATTTGCATTATTTTTTCGACATTTCTGATGTATTATTTTGCAAAAAGTTGAACTTTAATAGAGTAACTAATATCGATTATGAAAAATTCATTCGTTTAAGTACAACTCAAATAAAATGATAAAAACCTTGTAAAAAAATTATATTTTGAATTTTCGCAAGGTTTTAATCATTTTATTTGACTTGTATTAAAGCGAATCAACTTTTCATAATCGATATAAGATACTGTAATGATTTTTCAATTTTAGGCAAAAGATAAATTGAAAAAAAAAGCGAACTTTGATATTACATATCTTCTTAACGATTGATATTAGGTCATGATTGCTTCAACATTTTTAACTCATTATCAAGACAGGAATCCACCTGCAAAGTTTTTACTACTAGCCATGAGACACCCTGTATGTGATTTCTTAACATGAAAAAACGTAAAAATTCAAAAAATTGCGTATTATTCTTTATTAATTATATTAAGTAGCCTCGTTTTTTTGTCGGGATATATATATATTTTTTTTTATGATCACCGATTTACTGTTTAAAAGTTTCTCCACTGTAGTTAATATTTATATTTAAGCACAGAGATATAATAATATCGTATGTCGTATTTTTAGAGTTGTACATTGATTTTATTCAGTGGGAGCCATGATAGATGGTTTTGCAATAAACTACATCACTTTAGTAGAAACATCAGCGTTTTGATAATGAAACCTTTCTCGTAATAAATTTTAATAGAAATATGTCTACCGAGGCAAGACTAGCGGTACGCAATGGAATTCTGGTACCAAAACTGATGTACGGAAGTGAAGCCTGGAGCTTGCAGAAGAGGCACGAAAGCAGAATGAATGCGGTAGAAATAAGATCACGTAGACGTATGTGTGAAAATCAATTTATGATAGAGCAAAGAATGAAGATGTTAGGAAATAATGTAAAGCTGGTCTAAGCATACAGGATAGAATGGAAAAAGGATCGCTCAGATGATTTGGACATATTGAGCGAATGAATGATGAAAAAATGGTCAGAAAAATATATAGCGCAAGAGTCGACGGCACCAGAAAGAGAGGAGGACCGCGGAAGACGTGGCATGACCAGATTAACCAGACAGTGTTGTTAGGAGCCTCCACAATCGTCGAGCTCGTATGCGAAGATGTATGAATGTGGATAACACGAGAGTTGTGTGTCAGGAAAGAAGAGTGTGGCGCTCTATCCTCTCTGCCTGCCCCCGCGGTGAAACGGTGTGATGGTAAGCAATTATGGTGCGTGTAGACGAATAAGGTTCATCCGTACGGAATTCATTTGCATTAATACAAGTGGTTAATATGTTTAAGAAATTTGAACCAGATTTTTTCACAAGGCACGCGCGCGTTTCAAGTTTTATGTACCGGGCACTTACCAACTTGGCGGTTTGGGCGCGCGCGTCGCGCTCCATCTGCGCGATGACGATGGCGTGCGCGTCGTGCTGGGCGCGCAGCTCTCCCGCCTTCCGCTTGTCTGCTTCCGTCACAATCTGCCGGAAAAACGACAAACTATTTTAGTTGGTGGCTCGGTGAAGAGATGGCGCTATAATAAAAATATATCATTTTAACACATCCGCGCCACAACAGATGTCAGGCCTAATGTGTTATTGTCGAAATTTACTTATTTATAATTCGTAATCTTATCTCGGTCACTCTTGTTATCAGTCGTTCTGTTATACTTATGTAATACATGTGTAATATATATGCAATTCTTACTCATTGTTGGTAAAAAAAGAATTATGACACTTCTATTTTAATAAACTTTTCTGTTTTATGGCAAAAATAATGACAATTGGAAAAAATAGATATCGTCTGATTTTTAGATGAAACTGAGAAATTTCCTCCTATTCTCAGAATATCAATATTATTATAACGTCCTAAGACAAAATTTCTTGAAGTTTCACCGAGAAATGTGAACTCATCTGTCAAATATCAATATTTCTATCTTATGGCGAAAATATTACTTTAATTTTAAAAATAATATAAACCTATTTGTGATTTCTACCTGATATATTTTATATGTGAATAAAATATATAAGTAGGTACCTAAACCAACATATAAAAATTAAATAACAAAATAAAAATAAAAAAATATTTAAATCGACAGTTCTTCAAAACAATAATAGCAACTGAAATAGAGATATGTTTTCTCGATATCTGCTATTTAAGCTACTAGGAATTTAGACACGTTTGTAACACTGTTTAGAGAAAATTATTGTTAGAATTTTATATACAAAAATATTTAAGCAAAATGTCAAATGATACTTTGGTTCCAAAGCATGTATTTCAATAATTCTGGATTCATCCATGCATTTCACGTTGATTCAATTTAAATCTATGCTTTATATTTTACTCTGCATAAATTCAAAAATTACTTATTTTTTTATTTTAATAAAAAATACCTAGAGTGGTAGGTATTTATTATATTTAAACAGAACAACATGTCGTTGAAGTTGATGTTCGTATACCTATGTAGTAGTAGTTCAAATATTTTTTTTTGTCATGGACGGTTATTGTAAACATTGTATTAGTGACAAATTTAGTGACATTTTAAGTTTGGCAGGTTTGATATTAATTAATCAAATCAATCTGAAAGCTCTAAAACGTAAACAAACGTTAAGTTATTCACAATTTGTGAATGTTTATTACCTATATAAGAAAGACCTATACGTATAGATAGATATAGGTATTTCTTAAATGGGAAAACCTATACGTTGTATCCTGATAAAGAGACCATTGGCCCAGAAATATGTTGATTATTCGATAAAAAGTGTTTATTTTTATTAATATAAATAATGTTACCACAAAGTTATATTACCGTTATTGAAGAAGACAACATTACCTGCAACTTTTCCTGCAGACTCCTGTTTGCGGTCTTGGCGTTCTCCAGAGCGGTGGCGAGCCTGGCCATGTCTGGGAAGGACGAGTCCCCCGCGCTCGGGCTCTTCTGCAGCGCCGGCTGTCCCTTGAGGGCCGCCCTGAGCTGCCCCTCCAACGAGGCCTCCCGCCTCCTGCCCTCGGCCTTCTCCTTGCGCGCCTCCGCCTCGTGCGCGGCCCTGTGCTCCCTGAAAGCGCTCCGCTCGCTCTCCAGGAGCTTCTTCAGCGTGCTGTTCTCGTGCTGCAGAAGGTCGACCGTGGTCCTCAACTTCCTCGAGGTAGCTTGCTCGCTATCGGACTTGGATAGACTGAGACACTGCTCGCTTGAAGTCCTCTGCTTCTTCGTCAACTTGGGCTCACTGTCAAAAGTGGCGCCCTTGTCTAGTAATGCCTTCGACTTCTTCACCTTGAACATCTCGCTTTTGTCTTTTTCTTGGACGTTTTCAGTTTTTTCGTGAATCAATACGGGGATTTTGGTGCACGATGGCACTTTTTGAAGTTTCGGTGGATCTCCAATCATTGTAGGCTTTTTCATAACTACTGGTTTACCTCCAACTAAAATTTTATTTGAAGGGATTTCTTGAATTTTTTTTGAAGATTCCGATGATCTGTCTATAGACTCGAAACTTTCTATAGATTTTTCAACAGTAACCTCAGAGCTCACTGTTGATTTTGTAGTGTTATTTTCAATACTCTTTTCTTTAACACAATTTACCTGTTCTTCTTCGTTCTTCGATTGATTTTTAATTACATCATCGTGTTCCACCTCTATACTTATGCATGATGTGTGTTCTACTGGTGATTCGACAACCTTTTCTGGTCCTGGTACAACCTCATTGATTCTTTCTTGAATTATACCAACACTTTTAATATTTTCTGAGGATTTTTCTGAATTCACTGTTATACTCGTGTGATTGGTGGAATTTATAATATTTGTTTGTGTTTTTTCTAGATTTTCTTCACATTTTGTAATAATAGTGTCTTGCTGTGCTGATGCACTTTCGGTGGTTTCTTTATGAGAAGATAGATTTGTATGAGTATGAGTTATGGTTTGTTGTTGAATATTTTCCGTTGTAACTGAAGAACTTGTCGAAACGACAATATTACTGTCATGTTTTACTTCAATGTTTTCACGTGGTTTTGTGATTGGACTTTCTTTTGGTAATTCAACATCTACGATCGTCACTTTTTCCGTGCTAGGTGCTGGTTTAAAACTATTTTCCAGTAATCTTTGTGCATGAATATCTTGAATAATAAATGGTTTTGTAAGTACATCGCTTTGTTTTTGCTCATTGATAATATTACCTGATAAATTGAGAGTACTTTCAGGGATTTTTGCATTCACATAAGTATTTTTCATTTCGTTAGATGATTTTATTGTATCAACTTTCTCAATAATAACAGGATTTTTAATTTTATCTTGAATCTGTTCTGATGGTGAAGTATTTTGTTTATCTGGTGTACTCACTGGGTTTATTAGAACTTTACTATTACTATCTTCACTTGGACTTATTTGATTATTTAAATTCACCCTACATATAACAATTTTAGTCTGCGAACTACTTGAATTTGTCGATTCGTTGGTTTTTTCGAGAAGGCTCGCAATTTTCAATTTTGTATTTCCCGCAGTTACATTAAAGTCTTGCGTTATATTTTGAAAAGTTTGTTCTGTTAAATCTTGACTTGATTTTGTTTGAACACTGTGTATATCTTTGGCATCACTAGTATTTGCAATTAAAACTTCACTTTTGACAATTTGTTCGTCGACAAAAACTACTCTAGAATTGTCGGCAATTTGGGAATCTGCTTCTATATTCAGACTATTGCCTGCTACTGTTGTAGCTTCATCGTCCTTCGCCTTTATCTTTCGTTTGGGCGGTACTGGCGATGAACTCTTCGATTCTGTCGAATCGCTTATTTCATTTTCTACTTTGTCGTTGGACGTCGATTGGTTGGCTGAAGCCATTTTGGTTTCGTTTTCGTTAAGAAGCTAATTTGGTCTCTGAAGTCCGCGGTTCTCGTTCGATTGTGCGTGCCACCTTTGATTGCCGTTAACTTGTTGCATCAGTGGAAGGAGATTTTATTAACCTGCGACTCCTCCTGATTATGCAACGCCAGTTGTATTCAAGGCCTCGTTCAATTGAATATCAACTTTGTCGGAAAACGTTAACGCGAAATTCTGGAACAAAGAAAAAACAACATTAGATACATAATTACATTAAGTAAGACGTTATCTGGAAATACGAATACAAATGTTGTGTCTTGCGATCTATATATTTGTTTTATTTATTTCCATTTACAGGTTTAACTAATTTCAATAATTTATTATTTAAATAACAATTATTTACAAACACAATTATTTACCTATTAGTAAAGCTAAATTATTGATGTCTCACAGAAACGAAGCTATTTATATGGGAAAGTATGTATGGTAGTCTTTTATTGGGTACTTACAGGGCTTACTACGTGTCTTAAGGTTGGACAAAATGATCACTTTACACAATGTGATGTTAATTAAGATCAACCACATACCTATCAAATTCGGAAAGTTGTGTATATGTTATTTAGGTGTTTCATCATTTGATAAAACTACGTTATCGCGATCAATTGTTTACATTCGTATGTCCCATATAATTTTAATAAACTTTAGTCTCAGGGCAAACTTAGTGTATTTTTAATTGAGTCGCTACATATACAATAGTGGGTTGTTTTACACAATTTATATTTTCCAAAAGCGATTAGTTAAATTTTGGTCTTGGTACATTTTTTCACAATATCAAGATGGATTTTGTTTTGTTTGTTGTGTAACAGAGCTAGTCCACAATACCTATACAGTTTCTGATTTAATTATGAGTGAAAATATTCAAGCAACCATGACCTAACATCAATAGTTATTTATAATTTTTTTAACAAGTCAAACGTATTGGAATCAGCCATGGAACCAAAAAAATTATGTACGTTCATTCCTATATAGTTTTGTGTTCTGTGGTTTTCCCTAGTGACCAAAAATATCTTCCCCAATACGCGACCCGCTATCCTTCTTGAATAAGTTCACAAAATTCTGTATTTAGGTTAGTTATTAAATACATTTGATGACGAGAGGGACTGCTCCTTTCAAAACTATTGTATGATAAATATAACTCGACGTGTGTGTATTACAAAGTTTAATTTAGTGACCGAATGAAGGTTTTAAACCGAAAATGAAAGCCGTCATCAAATCACACCATACGATTTCCTCGAGAATCTCGGTTATAAATAAATGTATCGCAATATATTTTTTGCGTAAGATCTATTTTTATCTGGAAGAATCTTCTCATTAAAACAATATTAGCAATCCCACCTAAAATCGTTTGTCATCAAATGTCCGTGAAAAATTTGAATGATATTTAAATTCAATTTTGGCGAAAGATTAAACATACAATACGCATATGACCGTTTCATAATATTGACTCAAAACATTGTAGTTTATAATAACAATATTCTTATATGAAATATGTTCTAAGAACACAGTTATTGCTAAACTCCAATCAAGAAATAGATACCTTGTTATAACTCCGCTACCATTATAATATTTTGGCATTTATTTAAACTAGAATATCGACACAAATACTTACTTTCTTTAGGTTAGCCATTTAGGCCAATGAATTTATTGTTTAGGTTAGTCACTAGGTTAGACGATTTCATATGAAGACAAAGAGATGAATCTTTACCCTTTAGCCTGTTCAGCCCTTTAGGTCAATGAACTCGTTAAATTGTTTATTTAAACATCATAAAATTCCCTTCGGAACAAAGAGTGTTTATATTCATTTAGAAACAAAAGATTTAAGGAATCTATACTAATATTATAAAGAGGAAAGATTTGATTGTGTGTTTGAATTGAATAGGCTCCGAAACTACTGGACCGATTTGAAAAATTCTTTCACATTCAGAATCCTACATTATTCCTGATGAACAAAGGCTATAGAATATTTTCAAAAATGTTAGGGATCCGTATGAAAACTTCGATAATGTAACCCAACGTGTGAAAAAATTACGAAAAAAAACCTTATATTGCGTACGCTGCGGAAATTATTGCCAATAGAGCACTACAGTTTTATAGAGGACATTAATATCTACAAAAAAAGTCTGGAATACCATATATCTAAGTATTACAGTTATGTTACAATAACTTATGTTAACATTAGATGGAAACATTGTTTTTTAGAGAACAGCGGACCCTTTGTTTTCCCTCACAAACTTATGTTTTACTTAATCCTTAACCCGTGCAACGCCGGGTGCGACCAGCTAGTAAGTAATAAGAATGGGCGAAAACCCAATCACTGTGTTTCTGATTTTTGCTCTGTAAAGTTCCTCTCAAATAAATTTATTAATTCTCCTGTAGAAGTGTTTAACTGATGTAAAACTCTTTTAAATAGGTACTGATACACCTGTGCGGAAAATTTAATTACCTCATTATCAATAGTGACATCTGTATTGGATTATGGGAATGAATAAAACTTGCAGATGGCGCTAGTAAAAATGCAACTCACATACGAAACAGGTTGTGTGAGTTAAACATATATACAACTTCCAAAAATTTGATAAATGTGGCAGTCTTTCATGGCTGGACATGGCGAACGTTACATTGTGTAATGTGATCACTTAAGCCAGCCGTACGATAGGTCGTAAATTCTATGAACACCCAAAAAGACTTCCATACCTACTTTCCCATCAAAAAATATAGCTTCGTCTCTATGATAAGTCTATGATATTACTTGAGGATTGTATATTTTGATACACATACCGCCAGGACTTAAAAACGACTAACTAACGTAAAGCTGAAATTCAAATATGTAAAGTACATAATTTTTGGAGGGTGATTTAATAATTTTTGGCGAAATCTTTTTGATATCACACAAGGCGCATAAATATGATTTGGAGAATCCTATAAACTTACCAGACACTTAGCTGTTATAATTTTAGAAGTGCGTAGTCGCGATGTGAAATTGCAATGAAATACCGCGCTGTCGACATAATAATTATTAATGAAATATATTGTTACACATGAACTGTCAACACATCCATTCATTCGGCATGCAATGCGGGTGTCAAAGTTGTACAGTTTCGAAACTTTTGAATACGGAACCGTTTTAGGCCGAAAATCGATAAAACATTAACGTGGGTACGTACTTGCCCTTTTTTGAAAATGCGCACGTTTTTTGAAAAGGATCAACGTCTCAATAACGATACCATATGTAATTCTTATCAGCTGTCAGATTCTGTTTACATGCGAGTTCACAAATGTTTCGATCGTTTCTTAAGAAAGTTTTTGGTTGTAGAAGTAGAACCTCTACCTCTACCTACATGAGTACACGCACGAATATTTTTTATGAATGTATACTATTTTTTTACCGAGAAAATTATACAACATTAGGGAGAAATGAAAAAGTTAATATAAAAAAAAGTAACCCATAAAAAACAAGTTTTTATTATACTTCCTTTCTTCGTAAAATATAATAACAATTAAAGACTTAAATTAAATTATATATAAATATAAATAAAATTAAAATAAATAAAATTAAAGAATTAAAACATATAACATAACACTAAATTTACAGTAATTTAATATATTTCTAAAATGTCAGATGTTTTGAGCTTTGATAAGACACTTCATGCTTTGAAGATTAAATTCTAAAAACATTTGTCAATCAATTTAGATTTTCGACGTTCGTAGTGAAGTACCTATTATGAATACCGACGGAGTAATTCAAATTTAGAAAATATTCCGCGACGTTATCGGGCCGCTATGCTAGTAATCAAACTTTTCTAATGATTCCAATTTGAAAAAACCAATAATATTTCTAAAAATCCGAAATTATACTATAATTATTAATTTTTTTTAACGAAAATTTGATAGATCTTCTTGATCGTCGCCACGAGTCTATTTGCCAAGTTTCAGCTCGATCGGATCACGGGAAAAGGGTTAAAAATTGATCCAAAGTTTTTTCACCCGGCAAGCAAGCAGACGCCACGAGTTAAAAGAAAGGAAGTAAGGAAGAATTAATGTTATATCGCTTTATTTTTTACCGTTGTATCGATAGATGAATACAAAAGATTTAAAATATACGAACACGTCTGCACGTGGGCCGCAGCAGGCCGGAACTTGGTACCTGCAGCCGCTTCCCACCTCCAGCCGACAATAATATGACTAAGGTATTTCACTGACAATATTAAGATACCGCCCACAATAATCTTTCGTTGTTGTAACGCTGTACACAATTTGCATTAAAATGTTAAAATACTTAAAGTATGTGAACATCTCGGCATTAATATTACGTATAATGCCTGCAAAAGGTCTCCACTTAATACCTGCCGACGAAACGAATTGAACAAGAGGTAGGAGTCTCGTTAAGAACATGGATGGCAGTTTCGCTGTATCCTACATGTGTTTAATTACAAGGGCAAGTCAAAAATTATTGACACTTTTCGTTCTAAAGTCAAGCTCGTCGTGGATGATTTGATGGGCAGAACCATGAATGATGTTGAAAGAAGACGATTTCTCACCGATGATAATTCGCCCACTCGTTAGAACCATTTTTAAAACTTGCTGAATCTTGTCCTCCCGCCCTGTGCAAACTCGTAGTGAAGCGGACATGTTTACACAGTAATAGTCGGAAGGAAAATGACGCGATCAGGATCGAATTTCGTGATCTTAGTCGTACCAACTTTAAGTACGCGTGTGCGAAGCGGCACGGCCGCTAAATCAAAGCCATTCACTGTCCCAACCTATAGATACGTCTTTATTAGCAAAAAACTTAACATACATACAACAATAGCAGAAATGTCACCATAAACAGATACAATTTTAAAAAAAGGAGATATATATTATATATATATAGATATTAATATAGATGATAGTATATAGGATAGTTAGATATATTAGAAACCACACAAATATCAATTAATAAAACAAAAAATATATATATGTATATATATATATATTATATATATAATAACAATAATGATAATACGAATAATAATAAAACAAAGCAAAAGCAATGAAAGTAAAGAAAAAGTGTATAAAACATTGATACATATTGGAAAGAAGTCGAATCCCACAGGAGGCGGTAGTGGATGGCTCAGATGGAAGTCAGACTGACAACCCCGTAGTTGGGAAAATTAAACTACACAAAAAAAACACAGTTTGATATCCGACTAAGAAGGCACAGGACCGGCAGATAATCACTCAGTGCAAGAGCAACATTTAACACAACATGAACAGAACATAGAATCACCTAGAACCCCTCAGAATTTCCCAACGAGTCACCCACACACGAGTGAACTGTCTGAAGCATCCGAAGTTCGTCGCATTCATTACGAGGACATCGTTTCATGGTTGTCCTTCTTCATTCATCCGAAAGTCAGTCAAGCCTTCAAGCATATCTACTTTTGCATCATTCATAATGGCATAATCCCAGAGGATATGTTCCGCCGTCTGAGCCACCCGACCACAAGTACACCAAGGGTCAGCAGCGAGTCCTAGATCAAACAACTTCGACCTGAACTCCCCGTGACCCGATAGCAGCCGAGTAGTATGGTGGTCCAGCGACGGAAAATATCTCCTGCCCTTACCCTTCACGGCCACCCTCGGGAAGAAAGAGTAAGTCCATCTCCCGGTGATAGCCGTGACCCATCTTTCTTACGATGATAAAGATGATGAAACAAGTGGTACCGGTTCGTGAAAATAAAACATAGTAAAAATGAGAATTAAATGTAACATTTCTCAAGACATTAATCCTAAGATGGTTTTCGAGACGAATTTTATTGGCGCAGACTAGAGGCCTAATAAAACACTTTCCATGTTAAAAATATTTCGGACACACCAAAATACATAATCCCAACATTCGTTTTTCACAGCCGCGCCGTCGTAACCCATTTCGCTAGTAGGTATTTGCTCCAATTTCGAATAAAGTGTACCATTTTATCTACTGACGCATACGAGCGATGTGAGCGGCAACTTGTAAATATTTTCACTGGCGCCTGGCCAGCGAATGTGATCATGGTCAAGAATGAATGTCTCTCTCACCAGATTAATACCGTCGGCAGATTAATTAAGAGCTTCCTCATTGCACGCACGCATCGGTCATCTCGTAACAAGCGAAACATATCGGCAATCCTATTTCTAAAGCCTTGCTTTTCTGACGCTTCATTAAAATTTTGTTAGATAACATACGGATGTAACATCTTCAGGAATGCCAACTTACATCGAACCATGACGTTAAATGTTATTAAAAAAAAAATTTAAATGGTCTTTAATTTGAAATAGATACCTGACATCGATAACATTACAAAAATCGAAACAGTAACATTTATTCAAGCAAATGGCGAAATATCATTAAATTGCACAAAATACACGAAAATCATCAACACTACACTAGAACGGCCCAAAACTACCATCCTAACTCAAGCCAAAACAAAAACACGACAATCGTGACTAATTTGTAACGAATTAAAATTATACGACAACCTACCACAACAGACCAAACAAATGACTTCTAACAATTTCAAAATATAAGTGACAAAACGGCTAAAACTCAACCAAATATAACAAATGACTTTGTGACACTATTATTATATAATTATAATGAACTATTATGTAAAATTTTATCCACAGACCTTCTAGGTTTCAATCATATTTTAAATAAAAATAAAAAAAATACCAAGATATCACGTAACATTTTTGTCGACTACGAAAATTTCCTATAATGCAACCATACTCGTATTTTTTAAATATGAGTGTTAAAATTTGATGTTAATAATAATAATGATGTTATCAATGATGTTAATAATAATAATAATAATAATTTGGTCAATAGCAAAGAGTATCAAAATAAATACAGCAAAACCGCGTTAATTTGAGCCCCGATAATTCTAAATTCGCCATAATTTGGGATTTTTCAAACCATCAATAGTTGATTTTGTATTAGATTAACCCCGGTAATTCAAAAAAATTCAAATTTGTAATTCGAAATAATTTTAGCCACTTTAGCCATAAATCAATTTTAGTACACGTTATTCGAATTTTTTTAGATTTGACTAAATTTAAAAAATTAATTTCAATTTTTCCTAATAGACTTCAGTAATAGAAATGTCGCAATTTTTGTATTATTAATATTGCGTTTTCGAAATGATTTCTTGAAATATGCAAAAATACAGACATTTTTCACAAAATGAATGGCTTTTTACTCCCTTTCTTTTAACTCGTAGCATCTGGTTGGTTGGTTGCTTGTCTGACGAAAAAACTTTGGATCGATTTTTAACCCTTTTCCCGTGATCCAATCGAGCTAAAACTTTGCAAACAGACTCTTGGCGACGATCAGAAGATCTATCAAATTTATGTAAAAAAAAAAATATAAATATTATATTATATATATATATATATATATATAGTATAATTTTGGATTTTTAGAAATTTTAGTGGTTTTTTCAAATTGGAACCATTACAAAAGTTTGATTACTACCAACGGCGGCCTGATAACGTCACGGAATATTTAAAATTGAAAATTTAGAATATATAACAATTGATTCACAGATGACAGCACACTTCGTTTTTTTGGGAAGAAATCAAATAATAAAGACATATTTTTAGAGATTTTTGACATAGATATTAATTTGTCTAGACATGTTTCATTTTCAGTCAATCAATTATTTAATTACACGATGGTAAACTTAATTTACAAAGAAAGGGAGTAAAATAAAAACTTGGTTTTTATGGGTTAGTTTTTTTCATGATTTTTACGATTTTCGGCAAATTACAAAATCGCATCGCGATTTTTTTCGTACCTTGAATTTCGAATTAACGGGGTTCCGCTTTTTTGGGTCTTTTGAATTAACAAGGTTCTATGTAATTCTGAAAAGTATTCAGCATTGTAGTATATATTTAACGACGTTTTGATACCATAATCAGGAGGAAATGCAAGATAATAATAAAGTTCACTGAGCTTGCGAGAGTGCCCATGACTTAACTATAAGTTCAAATAACTCATTACCACACACCATTAACATTATATTAGGCAGACCATGATGCAATATTACACCTAATAATAGTGACCTGGTAGCTCATCATCAGACACTTCCTCCTAATACCTACTGAATCCAAGATAATATTTTGTGATGTCCTTTCCTTTTACTAAGGAAGGTTATTTGACGGGAATCTGGGATCCTTAGTGAAAGTTCAAAAATTTGCTTCAGGGTTTTTATTTGTTCCGTATAAAACGTATCAATATCGCGACAAGGTACAACTAGCGGTTCTAAATAGCTCTCCAAGTGCGTGCTTTCGTGACGGCTTTCGTAATCCCGCGCGCCCGCACGGCGCATCCCTTTTAATCCCATTTTCCCTCTTTATTTCCCGTCTCTTTCATATGCTCAGACAGACGTCCGTCCAGATACACTACAGATATATAATGAATTTCACCAACCGTAATACATAGTACATCCTCCGAATCCATCTATCTACCCACTTCTGCAAACCCACCTACAAACTAATTAATTCAAATTATCACACATAATAAATATTACATTACTAATTAATTAGATATTATTTTAGTCATCTTGCTAATCTAAGTACAACATATATCACAAATTTAGTATCTAATCAATTTGTGCAACATTACCAAGGTTATAGAAAACCGAAATTCAAATTTAATTGACACAATGCCAAAATCGCAGAGACGATTATGTCACGCTTGTGTACAAAATTAATTTTGAACTTCGGCATGACACCATCTAAGTTGATGCGCAGAATATTCGACCTGATACACTTTTTTATCACATTTTTTCACATCACATCACACATAACAATTTCCTTGTCTGTCCGTCCGTCCGTCTGTCCGTAATGTCCGAAATTTCGTTCGAATTCACGGCTAAAAAAACGGCCGGAGACAGGGCTTGAACCCCGGGCCACCAAACCCGGGCCGGCCGGTTGACGTATGTTGCTATGGCCGCCGCTCCGTAAACAGCCAAAAGGATGCTTTCAATTTATAGGTACTAGGGCTTGGCAAAGACGCGAAGTAATGTTAGTTAGTTAGTTTTAAATAAATATCCCATAAATGTGACAAACATTATTTCGTGATATTCTTCCGCCCGATAGTACATATCACCTACCCCGATAGTACATAAATTAACAACAATGTCTACTTGGTATCCCAGTTTCTTTAAAAGGAAAATATATTGTACTTATGAAGCTAACATATTGTAACGGGATGAAAGAATTAGAAGGAATTACGCACTATCGAAATCTCTAATAATCTCTGGAACGCTCCACAATATTATCGTAAACTCTGTAAAGATCGAGAAAGTGATAATACCTATGCAAAGTTAATCTCTTAACTCTGTAAAGCTTAACTCTGTAAAGATCGAGAAACTGATGACGACGAGTTTGTTTGTTTTGACGTTTAACGTGTGCGACATTACCAGCGATAAAACCGTAACGGAGCAGTGTGACTAATGCGTGTTTAAGTAACTGTCAAATATTCTGGCGAAGTACCTACTGCGAAATTAAACAGGATATGCAATAGAAACAGCGTAATTAGTGCGAATTAATAAATTGAATAATATGTGTTTGAAATATTACAGCAGTGCTCCAATTCAGTTTGGGTCCAGTGACTTTTTGCATTATAAATAAAACTTTAAGTTTAAGAGTTTCGAAAAACATCAACGTAGTATATAAGTATTTTAAGGAATAATTTTAAATAAAAGCAGACTTCAAATCTCCAAAAAGCACAATTCTGTAGCACCAGATCTTGACTGCCTCTAATTTGTTTATTTATAACTACTAGAGATCTTCAGCCACATAGTAAGGAGTCCAACATCACCGATCCTTTTGTATCCAAGTAAGACAATAGTCCTTCGCGATCATAAGTCCTTAGATGACTGAAAAGTCCAATCCTGGATCTATAAGCTCTAGAGCAAGGCTGCCCAACCTTTTTAACAGTCGGGCAAAATTGACAGCTCAAAACTCACAGGCGGGCCTTTGATTTCTGATGGTTCCTCTTGTTATTACTTTTGTTAATAATTTAAATGAAGCCTTTACTATTAAGGTATTGTGCAACAAAAGAAATGTAATATTATAATATTGTCGTTTATTAAAATAATAAAATAAATAGCATCTTCTGCCAAATAAAAAAACAAAATTAAAAAATCTATATCTAAATAATTATTAGGTACAATTAATGTGATTTCTGACATTGTTAATATTTTAATAATTCTCCTATGTAAGGCGTCAGATCAGACGTCGACAGTAACACCAAATCATTAATATGTTGCTCGGTTAGAGACGTGCGGTAATTATTTTTTATATATTTAAGATTTGAAAACATCTTTTCACAAACATATGTTGAAAATATTCCAGGAAAGCCTTGTTTTTTTTCAACTTCCAATTTCCAAAACAACCAATTTCCAGAAATCTACAAATTCTTCCGAAGACGTAACACTGTTTCCACTTGGCGAAAATTTTAATATTTGCTCACGCGGGCCATAATGCGTTTGCGGGCCACATTGTGGCCCGCGGACCTGGGGTTGATCAGCCATGCTCTAGAGCATCTGGACACGGGAAGACATGAAAAGAGAAGAAGACGTTAAATACAGGACTTCTATTTTCTCCTCCAGATTGCGGCTACTTCTCGGCTTCAAGCTTCCAAGTGACGATTGTCACTGTTCACAATTATTACCTTCTAGTTTGACATTTTTAACAAAAGTTTTAAAATTTTGTGTTATCATTGGATTATATGCCGGATTATTGGAAGATTTTATACTATTTTTTTTTTAAATTACTAGCTACACCTGTCAATAATGTCGTACTTTTATAATATATTGCGGCCGCCAGTTTAGGCTGCGAGAACAGCGCTATCTAGAATAGTGTAGCGTTTTTATGAACGTAGTGATGGACATTATTTATTTATTTATTTTTGTTTATTAAGAATACAAATTTACATATATACATAGGGGACGGTGTGTCAGATCAGTCACGGATTTGCTGACAAAATCACAAAAATGCATCATGCGTATAATCACCAAGAAATCGAGAATGCTTCCTTCAGATGATTTGTTTGGAATATTTAATGTTCTTGACCTGAGACAATTATACCTTAAAAATATTTCTGTAAAAATTAATGGGGCAAGGTAAACTTTAATCGTACACAATAAACACGGGTTACAAGGCTGGCAAATACAATTAATTTCGAGGTACCTAAAAGGAAAACGTCTTTCGGGCAAAGACAATTTAGTTTCACTGCCCCGCTTGTTTTTAACAAGTTACCTAATGAAACTAAAGAAATAACTCTACACAAACCTTTTAAACATCGTATTACTAAGTTTATAAAAATATCAGGTAGAAAGTATGCTGAAGAAGTGATCCGTCCTTGACCTCCGAATTGGCAAAAACTGATTTATATATGTAATTTAAAGTATACTTTAATATAATATTTATTTTTGTTACAACTTAAATTCTTATCTTAATTTTTTTTTCTTTTCTTTTAGATTTAGGTATTCCTATGATTTACTTTATTATTATTGATCTACTTTCATTCTTACGCTTATACTTTCTTTAATTGCCATTTGTTAATATTACAAAAATATCATATGAGAATAACTGCCACAGAACAGGTTTTTACCTAGTGTGGCAGTTATTAGTAACTTGTATTAACAAATTTAATAAACAATAAATAAAATAAACAAATAAAATATATATATATATATATATATATATATAGATATATAGATATATATATATATGTACTTTACTTTCTTTTAGCTTGAGTACAATTTTTGGAATCGCCACTGAACTAGCCCTTGGGAACGTTCCTGAGTGTCGGTTAATTAAATTATGTTTTTTTTTTTGCTTCTTATACGGCATTATTATTAGAACCATCTGGTCGTCATCGTTCAGTCTAGAGCGTTAGTGTCGGACATTGCTACGTAAAGAATTATACTTTTTTGTGGGTCATTTTATACACCTCATCTTTATTTGTGCCACTTAATAGATAGTTAGTAACGGACATTGTCACAAAGATATATGTCACAATATTTTTATTGATGATTAATATCGATGGCGAATATGAGACATATACCTAGTAATGGATACCCTTATTAGTTTTAATTATCATTTAGCCGAAATATTAAAAAAATAAAATTAACATTTAAAGAAAAAGTTAATGTTTTCAATTTATTTCATACTTATTTTGAAAATAGAATGAAATCATATTGCATAGGAAGTTACGGACGGACAAAATTATTATTATTTAGGGATGCTTTTATAATTTCATAAATAATGCATTACGGTATTGCTCAAAATGTACGATGAATTTCTGTCTAATGTCCCTAGTTCAATGCAAATGTCAGAAATTGAAACGCAGGGCGGAACAAAACTAGTCATTTACTGTGACAATTTTTGTACCACCTAATTCTCAGATTACGTCATCGCTTACACCCAATGTACATGTATGTATCAAACAATGAAAATTCTGAGGTCATTGACATTTTATAACATGTGAATTAGTAAAAAAATTCCTACTGTTTATGTTTTTTTTAATTTTGATATACTTACCTACTGCATTATTAAATTCTGCAAAATACTTTTTTATAAATTATGAGGCTTTTTGTAAAGCATTTATCTCCTAAAATATAAGAATATAGAACATGTAAAATTATTTTGGAATTTTCGGATTGTGATATGAATGGATTAAAAGATTTAAGTTTATATTTACTGATCTTGCATGCCTGAAAAATGTAGGTATACCAGTGATTCGTGATGGTGATATTACAACACGCGATACTACCAACAGAGCCAGCTGAGTGCGACCAGCAGTGACACCAGCGAAAGTGAATAAAGGGATACCAGGCCGAGCAGTTTTTACGAAGCGAACATTGAACGGAGTTTACCAGAAGTGATCTAAGCGATAGACGTAGCAATCGTAAACGAGTGCGAATGAAGGACAGTTCAATAATAAGTTTGTGAAATATTTGGGAGACATTCACTGTGTATAAAATTAAGAACGGTACTACAATTCAACTCGTCTCCAGTGATTTTTTTTGTATATATATATTTTTTATATAGAGATGCGAACACGGAATCCGTGTCACATCAATATTCTTATTATTTTCAAACTAAACTAAACGCTCGTGCTATGAAAGTAGGACTAACTTGCTAGTCTGTACTGAGGTTCGAACCCACGATCTTTGGATCATGAGGGAGTGTCCTGACCACAAGACCAACAAGCTACTAAATTAATTTCCAGTGTTTTCATTTATCTCCCAAAGCCACAACAATATTAACGCTATTCATCGCTCTTGTCTTAGCCCAGGATCGCCAAGAATAAGGGAAAGCTGTAAAAACAGACTGAAGTACCACGATGCGCAGTAGCTCAGTAACGATCTCATTAAGGAGAGAGATTTTGGGTCAATTTTACGACTTGGTCGCTTCTTGCAATTTAATACACGATGACTCAATAACGCTGTTTGATACGATCTCCTCAAATTAAAATCGTACTCCTACTCGTTTCTAACGGCCATCTTGTTTGTTTTCATCCAACACGGAGTGCCTGCCATAAGCCAAAGACGTGACACAACCAGCGGCTTAGTCACACTTGGAGATGGGAATCTCAAAAGAATATCTTAAACGTAAAATAACACGGAAAACGCTTAAAACAGCGTTGATTCAATGCCCACCATGTTGCGATGATTTATGTAATGATGGGTAGCAGCTAATGTGCTGTGGTCGCGCCTAGAGCAGGTTCATTCTTACCACGTACTTATGTAAATAGTAAGATGAGTCACGTGGTATATTTAAATCGTCAATTGATCAATGAACAAGTGATAAACAGAGTACAGTAGATTCCCATTTATTTGGGGTCGAATTAACCGGGATCCCAATTAACCGGGCAATAAAATATTCTATTTTGGTTTAATGTTTCGAAATTTTTTTATAAAATGTGAAAATATTACTCAAATAAAATATAAAACACGTCAAAGTATTAGCACGCAGGATTGCGAAATTGTGAACATCCCGAATAACGAAATTTCGAGAATCTCTTTAAATTCCGTATTTATTTTGACACTAGCGGGAGAAATGCGAGTCTAATTTACAATGTAAATAAGCAACATTGAAATTTCGCATTTTTCCTATCGTCCAGAATCATACGTACCCCTTATCCAGAATCGGGGAAAGACTTAGTTATACGTCAAAATACATCATTAACAGGGACTGTATTTTAACAGGTAACGCGTTAACCGTTTTTCGAGTTTTGTATCTGATTGTATCGATGATTGATAACTGATTGTTCGCAGTTCAACGGGCAACCATCTGCATTAAAAGACAATAACAAATTCGTATGTCTCAGTTGCAAATAATCGATACAATCAGATATAAATCTCAACTAATATTAACTAACAGTCATCGGTTAACGTAACGGTTTATTGACCATTACTAATCAGTGATTGGATGCCCGCCGCATTCCCAAGACCGTATTGAAGGAAAGCCGACATATCGGTCCTACTTATGCGTCGCCAGGTTGATATTTTTTCTCTAATGGCCATCTCCGTACTGAGTCGTATAAGGGCGTCTCAGCAAGGAGAGGCCTGCGAAAATCCAATCACTGTTTTTCACACACAAAACAAACTCTTTATTAGCACTACAAAGAATAATCTTTACAAACAAGGTAAAATATTACAAATATCACTAATCACAAGTAAATTTGAGTTGAATTTTTTTAATTTCTGACTGAATTTGGTAGAGCTTTTTCATTATTTTACGACACTAAACAATGGGCGCCACGTATACATTTTTAAGCAGACGGAAAACATTAATTTTTACATTTAGAAAAAATATTACCCTGAATGCATGACAAACAAGGGCGAGTAGAAACACCCTAAAAATAAATCAACCCTTAATGAAGTAGGCAACATGCAAAAGCCCGTGGTTTATTGTGGGAGAGAATGGGTACATGGACACACACGACTCTCCCATAATATTATTATATTGTGTAAAGTAACGCCTCACCTATATTTTTTTAATTAACTTATTTAACATGAATTTAATTAATTTAATTAACATGAGCGGAGATATTAAATCTAGCAGATTCGTTCATATTTGAACCATGTGATTTGTCATTGGAAGAAGAAATAACTCAACCTGAAAAAGTCTATTGGAAATGGAATGATCCCGATTTATTTCCAGTAGTACCTAACTGTGCTTTTGCTAAAGAAAAAATAATTATTCCTATATTTTCAGTGTCATATACATTATATTCAACTTATAAGTATTTTTTATGGTGTACTTAAGCATGCAAAAAGTTATTTCGTAACGTCATTGACAAATATGCTATCACCTGCTTAATTGGAAACATCCCGTACAAAAGTATAAATTAAATTATCTTTATATAGATAACAGCTGTTCTCAGATCACTGATATTCATGGAGTACTTAACAGAAGATATTATTTTCATAATAATGATTATTGCCACGCGAAGGATTTCAACATTACCGACGGGTTATTTATAAAAACCCTTAGTTGGTTTGCCTTGAAACCGCTTAGTGGACTGCGTGTTTCAACAAATATGGAATCGAATGTGTTAAGTTTTACACTATTATTTCATGTACTTAATTATTAACATACACACTTATTTCTTTGTAATAAAATTCCCATATTCAAATAAATATAGGTTATCTCATAATAAATATAACTAAACCCAATCTCTGCCATGTTCTGCTGCAGAGCTGGGCGTAATCTTTGCAAAATGCAATTGAATAATTTATCTGATTTTATTAAAATATATTTTAAAATTTAATTCTCTTTATAATTGCTTAGAGTATCTTGTTGGTCTTGTGTTTAGGACTCTCGCCTCGTGATCCAAAGGTCGCTGGTTCGAACCACACTCCAGACCAGCAAGTTAGTCCTATTTTCGTAGCGCTAGCGTTTAGCTTAGTTTGAAAATAGTAAGGATATTGATGTGACACGTATTCCGTGTTCGCATCTCTATTTAAAAAAATAAACATTAGGAATTCTATTTAATAATAAATAATACATATAATTAAAGCTTATAGAAAAAAGTTTATTTCATATGCACTTTTTAATTTCTTCTCCCATTGCGTCCTGATGTAAAATTATGGCAAAATTGTCATTGTCACGTTGGACCATAGAAAAGATAAATATTGTTGGACTCTATTTATATTTGACGTTTGACGGATAACCGTCATGTACTTCTTTCTCCCTCTGACCACACCACCGACATATACCTACGTCTCGTTTATTTTTATTTTTATTTTCGTGTATTTAGTGTTGGAATAAAGATCTGACATCCCAATATTAGTATTTTCGGAATAGCATTGAATATGCATGCGTCTTGTAAAAATCATCCAATTTCTACCTAAATTTAAAGCAACCCAATTTAAGTTGGAATTTTAGTCAGTTTAATACTTCATCTGTCTGCGAGAGATTCTGATATTCTCGAAAATCGAGTAGTAAAATACAAAATTATAAAAAATTAACCCATAAAAACCAAGTCTTCATTATATCCCCTTTCTCATCGAGTCAGGTTTCGTGCCTACTGCACGCGTCGGGTCATTACTAATTCAAAATTCAAAATTATACTATAATTATTAAATTTTTTAAAACGAAAATTTCGTCATCATTTTTATCATCGCCACGAGTCTGCCTGCAAAGTTTCAGCTCGATTGTATCACGGGAAAAGGGTTAAAAATCGATCCCAAGTTTTTCCGGCAGGCAACAAACCGCTAACGCTACGAGTTAAAAGAAAGGGAGTAATTAAACTCAAGAAGACATTACATAGTTAATGTTTTTTACTCAATTTAATGATAATCGTGTAATCGCAAGTTAGGTGAACGTTTAACGAGAACTATGAACCTTGAAAGTTATACCAATAAATGTCAAATGATTATTTTAATTATCCCAGCAGACTGGTTGGTCATTCACCGTGCCTTACTTACTGTTCTGAAACTGAATGCAGCAACATTGCACATATGGTAACATTGTACATTTGCATACGCCTCCATGTTTATACGTGTTGCACACTCGTCCTCCAAAGTGGCTAACCAAAAAAAAACATTATATTATAAATATTAAAACATAAAATAACATTCGCTTTTATTTATTTTTTTAAACATCGCCCTGTGAGAGAGAATATAAAAGGGTAAAATTTCATTTTATTGTGGGTTCTTGAACTAACTTCTCAACACTGCCTTTCATTTGGTTGTAAAATAAGATCATGTTTGGCTTTTCAATTCGTCCTCGACATCACTTCTGACTTCGTCTTGAGTGTTGAGGCACGCAATCCTCCTCTTCCGATCTGTATTCTCGGGAGAAAAATCGTCATCATTATGTATAATGAATGCTAATCTTCCACATTCAGCTCTCGTGAGGACGCCGTCTTGTCTTTGCAACTAATAATAATGATTAGTATTAGAAATAAAATAAAATACACCATTCAATCCTATAAAAACATCTCACAGTAAAATCGTAAAACGAATGCAAAATGTATTGCCTGCCCAACATAACTTGGCGTGCGGCAGGATTGGAACTAAAACCCGCCCCGCCCGCACCCGGCGATAACCGTCATTCCCTGTCATTCAGTACAATTTTGTATTTGCTCGGGAGCTGTGACATCTTGATTACCAATATACACTGAATTATTATGTCCAAAACAACCAAAACAGTCCGGGATGGTGCAAGAACAATTGCCAATGAAGTATTAAAGTTTTGCGAAGTTGAAAAAGCAAATAATGGACCGGTATTACCGTCTGACAATTTGACAGATAGAGCGGCCGTCGCGGAGCGCGCTTGACAGATAGAGTTTTAGTTTAGTTTAGTTTTAGACAAATTTATATTGAAGGCTCTGACACTGGTCACCGGACATTCAGTACATTATGTATTGTGTAATTAATTTACAACCTGGCAACTTCTATTTCGCGACAGGGGCGACCTCCCTCGCACGCCAAGTTATCGTGGTAGCACTCTACACAAAACCCAAACATACGTCAAATTGACGTGCAACATTGCTTTTGAGTGCACGTCAAAATGACGTAGATTAGGTTCTAGGGTTAATACCGGTGGAGAAAAAATCTAAAAAGGTTTATTATATTATCCTTAATTATATAGCGCTATGTTGGCGTGAGTGTGTCAAGTGTGAAAATCTCACATATCTAATGGGCAACGAAAAAATTCACACCAAAGGGATCCAAAAATGAATATTTAAAATTCTACGATCAATATAAGGTGATACCTTGTTATTCCGAGGGGACAATATGTCAAGTAGTGACTCTAATACAGGGATGTTATGTAGCTCCGTAACCGTAATTGAAACTATCGGATATCCGAAATAAAAAAATATCCGTAACCGTAACCGAAACCGATATAAAAGTTTCGGATAATGTCGGATAAAGGCGGAGTCTAAATTTAAATTACTATTAAAACTACAATTAAGGTTAAAGTTTATTAATAAACATTTGGTAATGGTTTCATTACTTACAAAATTCATTTAGAACTGTTTGATATTATACTTACTTTACTTAGGTACTTAGATTACAGTAAAAGTGTACCAAGATTTTATTACAATTTTAGATTTTACTCTTTATCTTTAATACTCAAGCAATGCTTATGAAGACTGATTTATTATAAATTACTGTATTTTTGCAAATTGTAATAATTTCTATAAAAATATTGAATAATTTCAATAGAAGTTACTAATATTATTTTTGTTTATTAAAATTTTGTTTTTGTATTTTTAGTTACATACCTTCATAGGTACCTACACAGCACTTAGTTAGTGGCTGTAATAATAGTTATTTATTTGACTGATTGTAAAAACAAATAATAATGTAGACTAGAAATAGGAGTCAAATCTTGCTATTTGTATTTTACTTTTATAATTTTAAAATTCTAATACCCGTAACCGAAATTATCCGAAACTAGCGGATATTCCGAAATAATTTCATATCCGTAACCGTATCCGAAACCGGTGTAACATTATTCCTATATCCGAATCCGTATCCAGATCCGAAATTTCATATCCGTAACATCCCTGCTCTAATACATGTAGTTGTTTCAGTTATTTAGCAACTGGGTAACATTTTAGGAATCATTTGCATCACTCGGGGATTACAATGATGATGTCTCTACCAAAGCAAAGACAACGGGTCCTCAATAGATGGATCACTTTAATATCGGAAGGTTTACAATCCTTTTAAACACCAATTTAGTGAAAGTTGTTTTTCCGTATTTAGATACGTCGATTTAGGTTGCACTTTCAAAAGAGTCGATTGTATCGATTGTAAAACTCATTCTCTTGTGACAAATTATCTGCAGAATAATTTGTGTCTGTTTATTACCTGTTGGTCGATACGGAAATCATTAAACTTATCTAGAAAACACTCTTTCATTTATAAAAAAGTAACCCATAAAAACCAAGTTTTTATTATACTCCCTTTCTTTGTAAAATATAACAACAAATAAAGACGAATTAAAACATATAACATAACACTAAACTTACAGTAATTTAATATATTTCATTTAGTTGTAATTTTGTTGTTTCTTGAATTTCAGACATATTTATTTCAATTTGATGTAGTTTTATTTATTGTTGACTTTCATATTTGATTTGATAACTATTATTTCGTTTGATGTAATTTTGTTATACTTTATGTTATTCACTTAATGTTTTGTTTTTCTTTATATATCACTTTATTAATTGTTTTTGATAGAATTATACCTTATCTCCTTCTTTTTATTATTACCTATCAATCTATACATCTTTATATACATTGTTTTTTTTAATGGTACGTTGTACCGTGTATTAAATAAATAAATTAACTAATTAATTAATTAATAAATAAGACACTTCATGCTTTGAAGATTAAATTCTAAAAACATTTGTCAGTCAATTTAGATTTTCGACATTCGTAGTGAAGTACCTATTATGCATACCGACGGAGTAATTCAAATTTAGAAAATATTCCGCGACGTTATCGGGCCGCCGTAATCAAACTTTTCTAATGATTCCAATTTGAAAAAACCAATAACATTTCTAAAAATCCGAAATTATATTATAATTATTAATTTTTTTAACGTAAATTTGATAGGTCTTCTTGATCGTCGCCACGAGTCTACTTGCCAAGTTTCAGCTCGATTGGATCACGGGAAAAGGGTCAAAAATCGATCTAAAGTTTTTGTTGACGGCAAGCAAGCAGACGCCACGAGTTAATTAATAAAGGGAGTAAAAATGAGGAATATTTAAGTACAAACCGCCATCTTCCCAACCACAATTTGTGACGAAATATGATATATGACTTTTGTGAATAAAGGGTATCTTGTAGGCAGGTACTGTATGATCCAGGAAAGAAATGATTTGTTAAGGAACGACATTCAAGATTAACAAACTAAGAATTTTGTCTTTTAAAAATAGAGACACCACCACGGAATATATGTCACGTCAAAGCTAAACGCTTGTGCTATTAAAATAGGACTAACTTGCTGGTGTCCTGGAATGGAGCTCGAACCATCGACTACTGGATCGCTGTGCAAGAGTTAAAACCACTACGCTAACAAGATACTCATCTAACAAATCTAGTCAGTAATTGTACAATCAAAAATATATTTTCAAAACTCTCAATTAAAAAGCCATAAAAAGTATAAGAATACGGAAAACCTCATGATAAATGTATGACCCTCAAGAAACAGGAAAAAGGGCATATTTATTTATTATACACATTATCAACAGATCATTAATGACTTTGATGATTATCCTAGTGTGACATTGAAGTATACTATAAAAACGTTTTATGATATTTTTGAGTTTGTTCAAATCTTTCAGAACGGTAGTACTGGATTTCTTGTCACAGAGACATCATTAATCAATTAATGTATATTATGGATGTCTCACAGAGACGAAACTGTATTAACCTCCTATGTAACTGTATTATCCGATATACACCATAAATGACTTCTATACCTACTTTCCCATAATAATAATAATAAAATACAGTTTCGTCTCTGTGAGACATCCATAATATACATTAATGGGACGTTTTATGATATTTAGGGGAATAACCTGCTACAGAATCCTTTTGTCACGAGATGATATAGAATCAGAAACAATTACATGAAATCGATGATTTTATGCCTTTTACATTAATATTGGAAGTTACTAGAAGGTTCTGGGATGGGCCACCGGATTCTAGAAATACCTAAAAAGTGGATTCTAGAAAAATCTAAAAAACGGGTCAGGTATAAATACAGGGTGCCCGAGATGAAAGAGTTTTTTCGAGAGAGCAAGAAGAGAGCGTGACATAGAAGTCCACAGACAAAGCGACAACGAAACCGCGCGTCGCGGCGGCTAGCAGTGTGGCTAGCGCCTATGTTCCAGCGACAGTAAATCAAGAAAGTACCTACATGCACCGTGCATCAGTATATGAGATACAAGTTATTCGGGAGTGCGTATTTATTTAATGCGAATTACAAAAATTAATGTAAATTTAAGAAAAGTACTCAGATTAAATACACATCCAGTGACTTGAGAATTTGTTAAAATAATTAATAAATCGATAAATAGTTTCCCGTGTTTTATTTACCTTCCACATCCACGAAACTATGACACTTTTTTTAAGGTGAAAAAATAATTTTAAAAAATTTAAAAATAAAAACTGTACTTGTTTAACCCAATATTTTCCTTAATCAAAATATATTGTAGATGTCTCACAGAGACGAAAATATATTTTTTATGGGAAAGTAGGTATTTAAGTCTTTGGGTGTTCAGAGGGCTTACGACCTATCGTACGGCTGGCTTAAGTGATCACTTTACACAGTGTAACATTCACCATTCCCACCCAAAATAGAATACCACGTCTATCAAATTTTTGAAAGTGGTATATATTTAAATTTTACAACCTGTTTCATATGTGTGTTGTAATAATCGTTAGCGCAACCGACATCCAAAGCTTTTTCATTCCCCTCAATTATCCACAGATGTAATGAGACATGTATCTATTTTTATTATTTTCGTTAAATATCCCAAAGATGAAATAACAATATTAATTTATTATTACAACAGCAGATAGATTAGTGAAGCAATCAAATTATTCAAAGCATTATTTGGAATTTTAAACTTTGAAATAATTAACCCATAAAAACCAAGTTTTTATTACACTCCCTTTTTTTGTAAAATATAACAACAAATAAGGACAGATGTTTTGAACTTCGATAAGACCCTTCATGCTTTGAAGATTAAATTCTAAAAACATTTGTCAGTCAATTTAGATTTTCGACATTCGTAACGAAGTACCTATTATGCATACCGACGGAGTAATTCAAATTTAGAAAATATTCCGCGACGTTATCGGGCCGCCGTAATCAAACTTTTCTAATGAATCCAATTTGAAAAAACCAATAAAATTTCTAAAAATACGAAATTATACTATAATTATTTATTTTTTTTAACGAAATTTGATATATCTTCTTGATCGTCGCCACGAGTCTACTTGCCAAGTTTCAACTCGATTGGATCGGGAAAAGGGTTAAAAATTGATCCAAAGTTTTTTCGCCCGGCAAGCAAGCAGACGCCACGAGTTAAAAGAAAGGAAGTAATTAATGTTATATCGCTTTATTTTTTACCGTTGTATCGATAGATGAATACAAAAGATTTGAAATATATGAACACGTTATAATGTAATATAATTACATTATAATTATTAACATTTTTTAAGGAAAATTTGATAGATCTTCTTGGTCGTCGCCACGAGTCTACCTGCCAAGTTTCAGCTCGATTGGATCACGGGAAAAGGGACAAAAATCGATCCAAAGTTTTTGTTGACGGCAAGCAAGCAGACGCCACGAGTTAATATAAAGGGAGTAAAAATGATCGAATCTATGTAGATATTATATATTAAGGTTACTACATATTCAACCACTATTCCAATATATTTGAGGTATTTTCCTGACTAGTAATCAATACCGTTATCAGCTACCTACATTACTTCACACTATCTTATCTACCATCTACCCTCCTAAGTCTGCACAAGTATTTTGCTTTATTACGTATTTTCACAGATTTTCCTGGCCTGTCAAAAAGGCAAAATGACCGATTGCCCGCAACGATTTGAGGGAGGTTTGGAACCATTATTTTTGATAGTTTTGTTTTCGTCTATTATCTCAAATTATTAATGAATGCGAAAGACGCGGCATGACCACATTAACCATATACTGGACCTGGACTGGAAGACGGTCCCGTTAGAAGCCTCAACAACCGTCGAGCTTGCATGCGAAGATGTATGAATGTGGATGAGGCGAGAGTTGTGTGTCAGGACAGAAGAGTGTGGCGCTCTATCCTCTATGCCTACCCCCCACGGGGAAAGGGCGTGATGGTAAGTTAGTTTGTTGGTTAGTATTAATGAATTGTTTCCTCTGTAAACGGATGTGAATCAAAACAACAACTTCACATCAATTTTTTTGTTTGTAAAATTGTGGAAATTCATTTTTAATATTTAAAAAAATGAGGGCAAACACAACACTGTTTTATTCCACTACTAGCTTTTCGTACCCGGCGTTGCACGGGTTAAGGATTAAGTTGAAAATAAATTTGTGGAGCGAAACAAAGGTTTGATTCGAACGGTATGATATGCATCGAAAATATATCGGGGGAGGAGAAAAGGTATAATGGGAGCGGTAAAATTATTTTTATTTATTTATAGGGGCTATATAGCCCCTAATACCAATATCAATAGTTATGGAGTTATGCAATATCAAAGTTTGCCTTTTTTTTTGGAAATGAATTCTTCATATTCGATATAAGTTACTGTAATGATATAATATATAAGCTACTGTAATGATAGTCCATATTTTTACAAAAAACTAAGTCCGAAATATTGAAAAAAAACTGCAAACTTTGACGTCGCATATCTCCAAAACTATTGATATTAGGTTGCTTGAACATTTTCGACTCATAATCAAGGCAGGAATATAGTCCTGCGAAGTTATTAAAATTTTCCAAATAACCCTGTATATGTAGGTATATATTAATGAGGAAGACCAAATACATGGCCGTAGGATGCACCCAACAAATCCCAACTCTCTTGAGTGGAAGTCAAAATTTTGAAACGGTACCAAGATTTACATACCTAGGATCCCTGATAACAAGCAACAACAATACTACAGAGAAGATCCAGAAGCGCATAGTGAGCGTAAATCGCTGTTTTTTCCGCCTACAAAAGCAAATAAAATCCAGATTGCTGTCCAGAAACACCAAGATATTAGTGTACAAAACGCTTATTAGGCCAGTGCTCACGTACGTAGCTGAGACATGGGTACTAACTAAGAGGAATGAGCGAGCACTG
The DNA here is from genome assembly GCA_016648135.1 of Agrypnia vestita. Classification (NCBI taxonomy): domain Eukaryota; kingdom Metazoa; phylum Arthropoda; class Insecta; order Trichoptera; family Phryganeidae; genus Agrypnia; species Agrypnia vestita. The sequence continues at coordinate 68,210 of JADDOH010003225.1, read as the reverse complement.
GACATTTTTGAAAGGAAAATTTTGAGGCGTATCTTCGGACCGGTTCTAGAAAATGGACTTTGGCGCAGACGTTACAACAATGAGCTCTATACTCTATTTAAGGAGCCAAACGTCACAAAATTTATAAAACTGTGAAGACTTCGGTGGCTGGGTCATGTGGAGAGAATGTCCGAGCATCAAGCACCACAGTCCCTGCTGAACTCAAGGCCTATAGGGCGAAGGAGCTTAGGAAGGCCAAAATTAAGATGGAGTGACAACGTTCTCAAAGATATAGAAACTGGAAAGAGCTGGCACTAGACCGAGATGAGTGGAGGAAAATTATTGAGGAGGCCAAGACCTACCAAGGGTTGTAGTGCCAAGAATGATGATGGTGATGATTAATGAAGACACAAACAATATTAGACAGTTGAAAATTCGATGTAAAAAAAGTAAGTGAAAACACAACAAGCTGTAATCAGCAATTCATTCTCAGGGGAATGAAAGGATCGAGTCCCGGTGATTCAATTTATTTGTAAGGATTTATCTCATTTATACCTGTCTAAGTGATTCGTCTTATTTCTTTTTAATTAACTGTGTGTTAAATTTGCAGCTTCACAATAAAAAAATGTTTGAATTAAAACAACCTAATATAACAGAATAAAAATCAGCATTGGAGATAATCTCATCATTTTATCTCGGATACTACTTAACAGGCATGAAAATAAACTGTGACTTACCAAGTCATTAAGAAAACCGGTACTTTTTCTAGCGAAGTTATCAAAATAAAATAATCTTTCAAGGGTAGGGTGAGGAGTGATACAAAAATTATTTATACCGTACATATTTTTAGTAAGTGAGGATTCTTGTTGTGAAATATATTTAAAATTTCATCTTGCGAGGCATGGCGTAAGCTGGTAAGAGTTTTCGTTTATATGATTTTTAAATGCAAAAATAATATTGTTATTTAGTCATTAAGGTGGCAAGCAAGACAGAATTGCCGCATTCTCAATGTGGTTATGGAGACGTTTATTGAGATTAAAGAGTAGTGATGTTCAAACCGTTATTTTAACCGGTTACACGTGGTTCGGTTAATTGAGATCTTTACCTGATTATATTGATAATTTGTTACTGACATATAACTTTTGTTTAGAACCGACGGTTGCCTAACTATCGATACAATCAGATAGAGATCTCAAATAACCGTTGGTATGTCACCTATTAAAATATCATCACTATTAACGAGGACGCAGATGGCTTGACGCATCAACATATCGATTGTCCAGAAACTCTCATCGACAAACCCGTAATAGGGAAATTTCACATTATACAAATACCGATGAAAATATTAGGTCCTTACATATGAAATTGGCGTTTTGCCGTACTGGCAAATTTGATCCCAAATATCTTCTCTTTGGTTAAGAATTCCAAATCCAAATTTATACAGCTATTTACTCATGTATTTGTGTTTTGAAAATTATAATTCATTTGTTTTTTCCTTAATTGTTTTTTTCTTTGCGTCACTCAGTTTACAAAATGAAAAACTTGAAATATCGCGTTATTTACGAGTACGAGTTCCACCGTGGCACCAGTGCTGCAGAAACGGCTCGAAGGATTAATGATGTGTATGGCGACGGTGCCGCAAAAGAAAACACAGTGCGTTTTTGGTTCCAACGTTTTCGTTCTGGAAATTTCGACCTGCAGAACAAGCCCCGTGGACGGCCGGAGACCAAAGTTGATAATGAAGAATTGAAGGCTATTGTGGAAGCGGATCCATCGCAAACCACATCCGAGTTAGCTGCAGGCTGCGGTGTTAGTGATAAAACTGTTTAATCCACTTGAAGCAAATTGGTAAGGTGAAAAAGCTTGAAAGGTGGGTACCTCACGAATTGAGTGAAGCAAATCAACAAACGCGCGTTGACTGCTGCGTTGCATTACTCAACCGGCACAATAATGAAGGGATTTTAAATCGAATCATTACCTGTGATGAAAAGTGGATCCTGTACGATATCGGAAGCGCTCATCGCAATGGCTGAACCCTGCCGAACCAGCCAAACCATGCCCCAAGCGAAAATTGACTCCAAAAAAGTTACTTGTGAGCGTTTGGTGGACTAGTGCTGGTGTCGTTCACTACAGCTTTCTTAAATCTGGCCAGACGATTACGGCAGATGTCTATTGTCAGCAACTGCAAACCATGATGGAAAAGCTAGCTGCTAAACAACCGAGGCTGGTTAATCGCTCTAGGCCACTGCTGCTTCATGATAACGCTAGACCACACACTGCACAACAGACGGCTACCAAATTAGAGGAGCTTCAATTGGAATGTCTAAGACATCCACCGTACTCTCCGGACCTTGCCCCAACAAATTACCATTTTTTTCGAAATTTGGATAACTTCTTGCAAAGGAAAAAATTCAACTCCGATGGGGCAGTCCAAACCGCCTTCAAAGATTTTATTGATTCCCGTCCGAATGGTTTTTTTAGTAAAGGGATCGATGAACTACCTATGAGATGGCAAAAGTGCATAGATAGCAATGGTACATACTTTGATTAAATAAATATATTATAATAAAAAAAAATCGGCTTTATGTTCCTCCCATACTAAACGCCAATTTCATATGTAAGGACCTAATATATGAAACAGATTCATAAATATTAGAAATAGATTCGTAAATATACCTAATTATATTAGCTGTAACCCGTAAAAATGACGATACTTTTACATGTCGATTCCTATGGAATGAGGTTTTATTTATTTTATTTTTAAAAAAATGTAAAACGAAAATTTAAAAAAAAAAATTTTAAAAAAATTTGGAAAAAAAAAAATTCGAAAAAAAATCGTGAAAAAAATTCGGAAAAGATTTTTTCAAAAAATAAAACCGGAAAAAAAATTTGGAAAATAAAATTCGGAAAAAAAATTTCGGGATAAAAAAAATTTCGGATAAAAAACAAATTTCTTACCATCACAAAAACACTTCACAATTTGTTAAATAAATATGTACCTTTAACTAGCGTCATGCACGTTGTTCACCATGTTTCAATAAGCGTCAACTGTTTATTGCTTATTAATGAGAGGTGTTTTAATGTTATGAATTATTTTGAAGTTTCGACATGAATGAGACAGCAAGTTGATGTACTACCTGATATATCGACGGCTCCTTCGTATAATATCGTAACCCACAAATCGACGATTTTGAGTTTTTTGTGTATTTCATATGTATTTAATTATATCGTTAATTCCGAGAATAAAAATATTTTGCAATAAATAACGTTTTTTATTATAATTTTTTTTATTCGAATTAAAGATAAATACACAACAAACTCAAAATTGTCGATTTGTGGGTTACGATATTATACATAGGAGCCGTCGATATATGTATTGATATTAATTTCTATGAAAAGAAAATTGTTATCACGAACTTGTAGGTAATATAAAAAAAATTACTTTTTTACAACTAAGGGAGCGTTCATAAACCACGTGGCCTGATCAAGGGGATGGGGATCTTAGTTAGAATGCTACGCTGGGCTATGTGAGGGTGGGGAGGGGTCTGAGTCGGGCTACGTAACTCTTTCATTTATTTTATTTGGCACGATATAGAATATGAGATATATGTACGTAACCAACCATGTTAAAATAGTTTTAGTAAGAGAAAACAGCAAAAAATGTCTTCTGGAATTCATAGGAAAAAGACTACGTTCTACTCAAGGGGGTGGGGGGGTTCAATGCAAAAACCACGTAAGGGCTACACGAGAAGAGGGTGTGGTTCACAAGCGTTCAAAGTGAAACAAAAGACAACTAATTCTAACTATCATTAATTTCTTCATAATTTATCAAATGAATACGTGGAAATAACGTAATGGCGCGAATAGATCTGTCAATAATCAAATCAGTATTGCGACAAGATGCAAAATTATATTGGATAAAAAAATACTTTTCAAAACAGTTTTATTTTATTTTAACGGGGTTATCAATATCACCCATTATTTAGCAACAGCTCTACAAAAGAGACTTATTTATTTATTTTTGTGTTTAATTTGTAAAACTCCATATTTATTTTAAGCGAAATTTAAAATAAATTAAAATTCGCTTAAAATAAAAAGAGAGTTACGTTAAGCCGCCTCTACACTTCTAGGAAAGTCGGCCGAAGTCCGAAGTAACCCGAAGTAGGTGTCTACACTGCGAGGAACTCAGTTGTCCATAGAATAGTACTCCGCACGAACTTCGGGTCACTTCGATTCCTTTGACTCGGCCCAAAAACCGACAACTTTCGGAAGTCATCCGCGGCGAGCCGAAGTAGCACGAAGTACCCCTCTACACTATCGTATTCGCTTCACTTTGGCCGACTTTGATAGCAGTGTAGAGGCGGCTTTATATCATAAAATACATACTTTGTCATTTCAAATTCAACCATCGTCAACCGGCGCACAATCAATGATCCCTCTAATCTAAAAAATATAAAGCGCACACAATTTCAATAAATAATGCGTATTTACACAAACTCAAATATTGGTAAGGTAATATTTTCTCATGTTTTCCCCAGCGCACGAATGGACCACAAAATTGTGCTAAATTTTACACAGAGATGTCCAAAAACCAGAGGGAACAACGCGAGCAACCGGCCGACAGTTATTAAGAGCACTGTCAGTTTTGAGGACAGCAAATTTCAGCAAGCGGAGCAAGAGGTCAGCAATTGTCTCCGGAATGTGTTTGAAGAGCTCGTGGGTGTCGGATTCGCCGCGGTTCAGCGCCGAGGCATACCAAATCTCATTTTGGTAAGATTCACGTACACCCACGTCATTGTTCCAAATGGTAGAGTTGATAATTACCACATCTTGTGCAGGGGGGAATTAATACCCGCTCACTCGACTACCGCGCAAGTGCAGGACGGGTATTAATATGTCACCAAATGATTTTTTTATTTTATTTCTTAAGTTAGTTAATATTCATCATCATCATCATTCTTGGCACTACAACCCTCGGTGGGTCTTGGCCTCCTCAATAATTTTCCTCCACTCATCTCGGTCTAGTGCCAACTCTCTCCAGTTTCGAAGCTCTAAGGCAGAGATATCTTTGAGGACGTTGTCACTCCATCTTAATTTTGGCCTTCCTAAGCTCCTTAGCAGGGACTTTGGTGCTTGATGCTCGAACATTCTCTCCACATGACCCAGCCACCGAAGTCTTCCCAGTTTTATAAATTTTGTGACGTTTGGCTCCTTAAATAGAGTATAGAGCTCATTGTTGTAACGTCTGCGCCTAAGTCCATTTTCTAGAACCGGTCCGAAGAACGCCTCAAATATTACAACTTGTATATTAACTAGTATTTAACCTTATATTCTTAAATCTATTACTAGTATACTATCCATAATTACCTACATATTTACATTTACATCTAATTTAATCTATGGTACAATCTATAACATAAATATATATATATTATTTATATTTTTCATTTATTTATGGAAGCGAGTCCCGTAATATTTAATAAGAAATAAATAAATTAAATTTAGAGAAACACACAAATATCAAATAATAAAACTGAAAAATTAAATGCTGTAACCTGGATTCGAACCACGGACCTCTGTCTTACGCGGACAGCGTGTTACCAATTTCACTATCCCAGCTACTTAAGTCATCAATATTTGATAGTTACACGAATATGTTTCTCTTTGAATTATTAATTCACTTATTTTTATTATTTTTATTATTATTAATAAATAATACATCTTATGCTATACAATTCTTTACTATTTTTACAATAATTATAGCATTTGTTTTTAAATTCATTCATCTTATTTATATTCTTCATGTTTTCTGGCATCTCATCATATATTTTTACATCCTTGTACATTAGACAATTCTGTATATATAATTTTTTTATATGTTAATCTTATTATATTCCTATTATCCTGTTATATGTATGTACATCACTATTTACAATAATTTTGTTCAAAAAATATTTTGGCATTTTGTTATTGAAAATTTTGTTTACAAATATTAGGTCCTTACATATGAAATTGGCGTTTTGCCGTACTGGCAAATTTGATCTCAAATATCTTCTCTTTGGTTAGGAATTCCAAATCCAAATTTATACAGCTATTTACTCATGTATTTTTGTTTTGAAAATTATAATTCATTTGTTGTTTCCTCAATTGTTTTTTTCTTTGCGTCACTCAGTTTACAAAATGAAAAACTTGAAATATCGCGTTATTTACGAGTACGAGTTCCACCGTGGCACCAGTGCTGCAGAAACGGCTCGAAGGATTAATGATGTGTATGGCGACGGTGCCGCAAAAGAAAACACAGTGCGTTTTTGGTTCCAACGTTTTCGTTCTGGAAATTTCGACCTGCAGAGCAAGCCCCGTGGACGGCCGGAGACCAAAGGCTGGTTAATCGCTCTAGGCCACTGCTGCTTCATGATAACGCTAGACCACACACTGCACAACAGACGGCTACCAAATTAGAGGAGCTTCAATTGGAATGTCTAAGACATCCACCGTTTACTCTCCGGACCTTGCCCCAACAGATCTTTTTCGAAATTTGGATAACTTCTTGCAAAGGAAAAAATTCAACTCCGATGGGGCAGTCCAAACCGCCTTCAAAGATTTTATTGATGCCCGTCCGAATGGTTTTTTTAGTAAAGGGGTCGATGAACTACCTATTAGATGGCAAAAGTGCATAGATAGCAATGGTACATACTTTGATTAAATAAATATATTATAATAAAAAAAAATCGGCTTTATGTTCCTCCCATACTAAACGCCAATTTCATATGTAAGGACCTAATATGAGAACGTTATAAATAGTGAGTACTTTTCTCATTTCTTCAATTCTGATAAATGATAAGCGGAAGGAATCGCACTCTGTCTGAATCCCTTGTAATGTGTCCATTTTTTTGTTTTGTTAGGATTTGTACTGCGTACTGCCAGGATTTTCGAGAATACCCGCGTACCTACTGAGAACTCATTACAAGTCCTTGGTGCGAAGTAGACTCGAGAGTGGCTCGATGATTTGGGGTCCGCATGAGAGCAAGTACTCTCTTATGGCGGAGAAAGTCCAAAAGAAGTTTCTGAGATATCTCTACACGAGAGAATGCGGGCGTTATCCTCGGCTCTACCCAACCGAGTTTCTCCAGGGTATGCTTAGCTACAATAGTTTAGAGTCTAGAAGGAATGTGTATTTAATTAAATATTTTGATCGATATCTTAAAATTATGCGAAGCATTGATTTGTATATTCCTGATAATTACCCTAGACATAGACATAGGGTAATTATCAGGAATATACAGCATAGATTGTTTGACATTGCAATATCCAGGACCAACCTGCCTATGGTTATGTCTGTTAAGAGCTACCGCTATGCTGAACAATATCGCTTTGGGTATTGATATATTCCATGTGTCTTAAGGGGTTTTCTGAAGCAGGATTCGCCTACACCTTTGACCAGCTTTTACGTTATTTTTAATTAATTAAATATTGTTATTCTGGTATATATACTTTCATAATATGTATGCCTTGAACACTTAGTTTGTAATTTACATATTAATAAATAAATTGAATAGAAAAAAAAATGGAAAATCACTATGGAAGGCTCCAAAACAGTCTACAAATATCTCGAACCTTCGGGAGAGCCTTCGGAAGAGCCTGGAACAGCCTAGAACAGCCTAGAAGCGAAGGAAACCTTCTCCTAAACACAAGAAAGGCACAGAATCTTCTCGAGTCAAGCTCGCGGCTCGAGAGTTTTGTTTTGACGGCAAGTGTCCCAGTCGTGGAATTTCAGAGCGACAGATATTGAGCGAAATAACGAGCGATTTCTTACCCAAATGGCGAAATAAATCGATGCGTCTAATACGTGCCAGAATTGGATGGAATGTTCCAACGAGTGATGAATAAAATATTCCCAGCGATAATAAAGTGATCATTGACGAGTGATAAATTGTAAAATAGTGTGATTTAAAGAATAGCGTTAAGTTTTATTCGTGTTAAGTGATTTTGTCCATTTAATAATTAATTAATCACTAGTTAACAAATCAATAATTAATTTCCAGTGTTTCATTTGTTTCCTGCAGCCACGACCCCTGACAATACCTTTTGAGTAAACTTTTGCAAGAAAGATAATAAAACTCGATCACTTCCTTTAGGTATCATATATCATTATGAAAGGCAGATTTTAAATACTGTTAATACAGCAATAAAATCAATGTCATTGAAATAAAAGATACGCGCATTATCAGAATTGTATCTGAGCAAAAATCTATGGGGATGCATAGAAAATGTATTTTTGCCACCAATATTTTAGTATTTTTATGATAATATGGATCGTTAAAAAAACGTAAGGTGCGATAGGTAAAAAGGTTTATGTTTTAGGTAATCGAAGAATTCAAATTGAAATGCGGTTCACTAGTAGATATTTCTGTATATAAGTATTGTTTTTATAGTACTTATACATTTCTATCAAAGATCGCAAATAATATTTTTAAGAAAAGTTTTCTAAATAATATTCAGCGGTTTTTGAGATCCGGCGAATTTACGAAAATACTGATTAAGGAAGTTGTGATCAGTAATTTCTCCAGGCGAATTCCATCTCCACTAGTCAAAGTTCGCAAGAATTATTTTATTGCATATTGTGTAGTTCTTCAATAAGGAGTTCCTTCAGAATAGACATTCATTAATCTCGTAGTTCATGAGATTAATGATTGTCTCTATTCTCTATTAATTTTGGTCCCCAGGCATCTAATAATTATAGTTATTTAATTAAACAAGCTGGTCTAGCTCAACGAACCCCTCAATTGATAAACTAATTTATCAAATAATTTAATAGTAACTAATTTATAAATTTTTTTAAGCATTTTAAAACCTACATATCTTCTTTATTAAGTTCAACAAGTTTAAAAAATCTTAATCATTAATTTTAATTAATTTATCAACTTTATATTAACCGCTTAACTAGTAACTGTACGTCTAACGGTTTCCACACCACTGTATTTTTATCAGGACGGACGCAAACTTTGCGTATAAACATCAAAAATAAATCTAAATCAGCCATAAATAACCAAAATTATTTTCGGATTAAATTAGACGACTCCAGGTAATACATTTATTCATCATCACACAATATATCTCACATCACATACCTGAGTACTTGTTATTAAAATAACAGTTCTTACATAATTTATGTAGATTTATTATACGAGCTTTATTACCCCCTGCTTTTTGATATACGTTTTTTTGTATATTAATTTAATTTTCCATTAAATTCTCTTGAAAAATGCCGAAAATAAAACATCACAAATTATTTATTCAAAGCGAGTCTCAACAAATCAAACATTTATCTGTTCTTTAAAAACAATATATTTACACTTTTTTTCTCTTGAAAAATATGAAACAAACAATCGACCATATTCTGAAATAAGCAATATTTCTGAATCTTGATAGTTACTATATAACATTGAAAAGCCGAAAATTTTGAGGTTTTAATTTTGACAGGTTTGAAAGTAACTGAATTTAATCAGAATGCTCTAAAAGGTAAAAAAAAACGTTAAGTTTTCAAAATTATAAATATTGAGTTTTCTAATAGATTAAATTCAATAATTTCAAAGCTGTTAAACTTAAAACTTTAAAATTGGCGGCATTATAATGTTATAGGTACAGTAACTGTCAAGATACAGAAATAGCAATATTGGTTATTTAAGAATACGGCCGGATAGGTCATTTTATTTTCTTGGGAGTTAATTGTATACAGTAGAGCTTTGATAATCCGAACTGCCGAAAACCTACCCCTGTTCGGATTCGCGGATAGTTTGGATTGTAGTATGTTAAATAAATAAAACTGTTGTTTCTTTTAGAAAATTATAATTAATGACTTGTAAACAATAAAATATCAATTTTAGTGTGGCGGGTTCTATTTATCGACCAAGAAAAGGCTGTTTCGCTAGTTTACGAACCAACATCTTTTCGGATTTTGCCTTTGTATTTAACCTGTTTTCTTTCTCTTTGCTATTGTTTTTCTGATATTTTATGCTGCTGTACTAATTTGCTTTGCTATTTTATATGTATGCTTTTTGTATTTGTATTTTATGATTTGATTGAATAAAGAGAGTTTTGGTGGAGAGGACAATGAATGGTTCTTTGCAGTCAGAACCTTGCGGCGTTCGCCCTTTACACGGGCGCCGCACGGGGATGGCTTTAAATAAGATAAAAATGTCAACCTGGCGATGCAAGAGTAGGGCCAATATGGGAGCCGTCGGCTCATAGAACGGCCCTGGGAAAGTGATGGGTCCCCATTCATTGCCCGGTCCAAGCAAGTATTTAGTGCTGATATAGCTTGAGCATGGGAAATTTTCTTGATTTTTGAGTAGAAAGTGTCATATAGTAGCGTTTTATTTCGACCAAAATAAAACGCTACTATATGTTATATATAACGCTATTATATACTACACTGTTTACACGCCGATTGAAAAACCGAAGAAAATTACTATAATTTCGGCAATCAGAGATCATAGATCATTTAGATTAACAAAAAAGGTGAGTTTATTCATATTGTAATATGTGTTAATATTATAAATAATAAGTAAACATTTTATATGGATTTCGCAATATTTTTTATAAAGCTAAATTCAAACGTAAAAAGTGCTTCATTTTTGACGCTTAAAATCGCTGGTAAATTTCATAACCTTCAAAGCAGATTTTTAAAACTCTTTTATTTATTTCTGCACACATCCTTCATTCGAATATGCAGTGTCTCATTGCAAGAACTTTGAATAATATTCTTCATTCAGGATTCCCACAGTTACGGAGGCAAGCGACATCAAAATATATACAATATTTCTAACTGTAAAACATTATTAATAAAATATTATTTTCTGTTCAAAATTGAATGAAGACGACCACCCCAAAGTTTTTTCTACTAGCTATGAGGCATCATGTATTCGAATTTGATAAAGTAAAATCAAAACTGTTTAAAACTGGCTTCATTTTTTTTAAATTGTACATAAATCACTTTTCTTTTCTAATTCAGCAGACTACTAATTTATATTTTAAACTAAGTTTTCAAAACTGTTAGACTAATGTATTAATTTATATAATGTATGTACGTAATTTAACTTTTATTGTATTAATTTAATTAAAATATTTGTATTGTATCAATCTAATTTAAATTTTTATAATGTACTAATTTACTTGAACTTTAAATCATTAATTAATTATATATACTAATGAGTACCTATATTCAAATATTGTGTTTTAAAATGAAATATGTAACTTGCCCTAAAACAGGCCAGCTTAGTTGGGTAGTTACATATTTTATCATATGATTGTATGATAAATTATTATTTTATAATTATATTTGTAATGTAATTTAATGTAATGTTATGTTAAATAAATAAATAAAAAATAAAAAATAACCTCAATACAAATCAGTTCCGCTATCTCCGCTGCCTTGAAAGATTCCAAAACAAATTGAATTTACGGCGCGGGCGTCCCCCAACTTGGCTGACCCCTTTATTCCTGATGACTTAAATGCCAGCGGACGCCACGGCTCAGAAGCAAACCGTCAGCGTCAGTGGCATTCCTGTTATCCGGGAACTTATTGTCGGGATGCGAATTATATTTCCCTCAGCAGAGGGACTATTGTGCATTGTTTAACTGTCTCTACGATGCAATTTTATACTCATTTTCATTTCATATACCTACTTGGCTTTGTATTCACCTCATTTTCTTACAACTCGTTTTCTTTGGTTTTACTTGTATTTCTTCACATATATGTATATTATGTATCGTGTCTTAGGCACAAATTCAGAGCCAATACTTAGATGATTTAAAGGTTTATATTATTCATTTATATCAGAATATATACCTACTCTAGACTGCAATTTTATTTTTATTTTATTAATCTAATTAGAGGGAATAACTTATATAGAACCTTTGTTCTTATATAAAAGTAATAAACTGATTATTCACAATAATTAAGAAAATATAAACATTAATCGACAGGCCGCGGCCAAAAAATCGTTAATGTTCTAGGCGGCGCTAAGTTTTAAGGAATATTTATATGTACACATAATATTTATTATACGTATAAAGTAGACGTCTTTATCTAGAATCCGTACTAAGGAGAGTGAGAAATATTCAATGTTAATAAAGTTATAATGTTTTAAATTTGCAAGAAATTTTTAAGTTTTTGGTTGATTTTGAAACACTTTTTACTCCGTTTCTTTAACTCGTAACGTCTATTTGCTTGCTTGTCTGACGAAAAAACTTTGGATCGATTTTTAACCCTTTTCCCGTGATCAAATCGAGCTGAAACTTTGCAGGCAGACTCGTGGCGACAATAAAAATTATCTAACAAATTTTCGTTTCAAAAAATTAATAATTATAGCATAATTTTGGATTTTTAGAAATTTTATTGAATTGGAATCATTCTGTATGAGTAATTATCCCGACGCGTGTATATAGACACGAAATCTGATTCAAAGCGAAAGGGACTATTGTAAAAACTTGGTTTTTATGGTTTAGTTTTTTATTTATATAAAGAGATGATTTTAAACAGTATATTCTATTCATTCCCGTATTTTGAGGCTTTACGCAATAAATAAAAGTTTGTTTTTTTTTTAATAAAAACACCTGAAAATAAAAATTCCAAAGTATGAAATGTGTAATAAATGACGCCACTGCCAAAGGCATTCTGTTTTATAATTACGTCATTTGTCAGTTTGGAAGATCACTAAAAAAACGCCGAAATATGCATTTGCAGTGAATGTGCCGCCTTAAAAGCGTAACTTTCAGTACGAAATGACACTCTTAAGGCGTACCTTAACCATTAAATGATCTTAGTATTGACTCTGAATTCGGGCCTCAGTATATTTCATATATTTGGCCGTATTCAATATTCTGGATTTTTTTTCATCATCCATCCCAGATAATCGGGGGTCTACTGTATTTTGAAGATTATGGTGTCTGTGTGAAGAGACTGAGTGCGTGGGGGAGCCTGCCTTCAGCATCAGTATTATGGAGATTCAACTATATTACTGATGATCATAATCTGATGATGACCAGAAGCTTCTGAATATTTCAATGTGTGTCACAGGCTCATATAAATAGCTATTTTAATTATATAGAGTGTAGCAGAGCTAATCTACACTACTTTACATGTACAATAGGCATGATGACAGATTTTGAAATAACATCATATATTGTAAGTACATTACCGAAAATAACATTATTTCAGTAATGAACTAAGTTTTTACGCAAATAATCGCATTTTCATCAACATATTTTTAATTTCGCGTAAAAACGCCCGCAGCTGTCATTTCGTCTACGTGACGTCAAGCCCAGTAAACATTGCATTGTGTCTATGGCAATGGTTCAAAGACACGGTGATGGGTACTGAGGCGTGACGTCATTCGCTCTGACCGGTGTTTCAGTTAAAATGGCGGATTGCACAATTTTATACTTTAATTTTATTGAAAATCTTATTAATCTCAATGTGTATATTAAAACTGGATCATTTTTTGGAATCCTTTCAAAATATTCTCTTCTCTAAAATCACTTATTCTTTAATTCATTAATACTGTCATCATGGCTATTATATTTACTAGAATCACCTACAAGGTAGTACTTCTTGTAGGTGATTCTAGTAAAAAGTGTACTACTACAATAATATTTTCAAATCCACGGAGGGGTGTTGTTTGTTTCAGTTCCTAAAAAGTTCTTCATTTATCTACATCGACTTCCCAAAAATATCAGCCAAAAAACATCACACTTTAATTTAAAATTTGAAGTGTGTAGTTTGTATTGTGAAGTTTAAAATAAAATGTACTATTTGAAGTATGTACTTTAAATAACGTTGAAATGTGTGTACTAATGTGCTCTTTAAAACGATATGTACTATTTGAAGTGTGTACTTTGAAATACCATTGAAGTGTGCGTAGTTTGTAGTATTGCACTACACTTCAAAAGGTGTGAAGTGTACACTTCAATGTAATGTAGTACTACATTATAGTAAATAAAAAAATCCACCTGTAGGACCGTTAACTCTGAATAAATCTGCATGCCCAAGTCAAAACAGCATTTTTATGGAAAACTTTTGTGTTTTTCCAATTCAATTTCATTCGTTTCAAATTTGGTTCATTCGTGATTACAAACTCCAGTCCACTAACAGACTCAGCACACACTACGGAGTCTGGATATATTTCCACTTGGTGACGATTGTAAATGGCACAAAAAGGGTTAATCGTGTAATGGAGCTGCATCCGGGATGCCACGCATGCGCAATTAGCATTCCACTTGCCGCAGTCAGGGCCGGGAGGAGGAATTTAGTCGCCAATCGCCCACGACTGGTATTCAGCAATTCAAATCCTGTCCTGTCGAAATCAGTCAAATTAAAGTAATCCAGGTCTGCTGGAGCTTTTAGCTGTGGTTTAAAGACTTGTCATGATGCGCCTAAAAATCAATTTATCGGCATTTTATATTTAGACTAGACTTAGGGAAATATTAATAACGACTTACTTTGCGTGTCGCACTCTGATTAACTAAAGTTTTGACTCCAGCATGTTACAAATTCATGGACCGACACACGGATAGACGGACAGACAACGAAATTATTATATTTAGATTCTTCTTAGATATTTATATACAATTACATAAATGTTGCGAGAATAAATAGATTTTTTAAAATCCGAAATAGATATTTTCAACAATATTTTTATACATAATTTGTATGTTCTGAGAACACATTTACTGGATTTTGTCCACAGAGGGATAATTATTAATTTAGACAAATTATATAAGTCTCACAGAGACGAAGGTATTTATATGAGGAATTGAAGTCTTTAAAGGATGACCAGGGGCTTATGTTTTTATTATTTTTTCGAATTGAAGCTTACAATGCATGAATATTTTTTACAAAGAAAAAGATTAAAGCATTTGAATAATATCTGCTCCATGCATTCATTAATCATTTACAATAATATCTATTATGATCTGTATGAGCTGGCTTAAGTGATCACTATACAACCCAACGTTCACCAATTCCGCCGTCCACGTATTTAATATGTTAAGGTTTATATGCAAAAATATCATTTATACCTACATTAAAAAATATATATACAAATACCAGTTGTGAAATCTGTATACGCTATACCATGGGTAGGACCATAGACGTCTCTAGCCTAGTCCATTTGACTATATGAAAAAAACTGATTTAGAATATAGGTACCAATATACAAAATTTGACAATGTGTGGATGTTCTTGCGGTGGAATTGATGAACGTTACATTGTGTAAAGTGATCACTTAAACTACAAGCCCTAAGCCCTCGGACACCCTACAAAGGCTTCCATACATGTTTTCAATATAAATAGCTTCGTCTCTGTGAGACTCCTATAATTTATATTAATTAATAATTATTATCCCTCTGTGGACTCAATCCAGTAATTTTAGTCTTAGAACATACATATAAAAATTTTAAAATATTGTCTTTTTCATAATTGGATAGATACCTACTCGTATTATATGTCAGATATTTCATGACACCTTTATCAAAATTTACATGGATATAATTATTTCTGAACGAATATTTCTATAGATTCATACGTGTAGTGCTTCCGTGTTCATTGATTTTTTATTTTGCATTATATACGGTAATTTTTCATGTTTATATACATATACCTTTCTTATTTCATTTTCAGCGCACAACTCGTATCCTCTGTGGTATTTAGAATATTTATAGGTAGTCGTATTATAGTAAACGCATCTAAAAATCATTAAGAGGTTTATCGACCATATGAAACTTATTCCATCTGTTTTTATATTTTATTTTTTAACAAACAGACCGTTCACAGGTCATTGTACAGTAATATATGGTCCTAGAGTAACTAGAGTGTAAAGTATAAATATTTTATGAACATTTTGAATACGATATAATTACACAATACTTATAATAATTATGGATGAGTTTTGCAGCAACTTATCAATGCTCTAAACAATATTTTTTTAAATTACCATGAAATAACATTAATGATTATTATCTGACTGAATATTCACAATAGAAAAATTAAAACAACTACCTACTATAATAATTACGATCTTATTCCAGGAAATATTAACGTCAGAGAGCATTCAGATGTTTGTATTATTTGCACCATAATAACTTTAATATGTTTGATGTATTTTATTACATAAGAATTTCTTATATTAAAATTATCATTTTACTTTTCATGACGAATGTATATATTGTTGAATAAGTTTATAATACGAGTACCCACCTTTCGTGTTATTCAGGTATCTCATTAGCAAAAACTACGCGGGGAGTCTACTTCAATAAATTTTGAATAGAAAATATTTTTCACACTTTGGGTGAAATGTCAATGAGGTAAGCGACATTAAAGTTTGCATCTTTTTGCAATATTTCTGAGCTATCTTCTGTGAAACGTTGGAGTATCATGAAAATAATGTATATCGAATATCAAAAGTAAAGAATATTTTTTATTCAAAATTATATGGAGACTCACCCGATGTTTTTACTTCTCGCTGTCAGTCACCTTGTATATTTATTTATTAATAATTGGAGCAATAAATTACCTGTATGTATACGTAAAGAAGTACTTTGTTTGATATGTAAATATAACCTGGAGCACATGAGAGCGTAATAACATATAACATAAATTATATGGTAATCGAGTGTATGTTTGGGTGAACATTTGGGTGTGTTTATGTTAGATGTGGTGGATTTGTTTATATGAAAAATTAATTAAAATTACGCGTGGAAATATATTTGTGTATCTGGCATCACGCGAAGACACCGGAAAATTAACTTATGGATAAGAGGACCGACAAAGTAGTTGATATAATTAAATGCGCCAAGGAAAACGGAGTGCCAATGGGCAGGCCACAACGCTCGGAGGACGGACAATCGATGGAATAATGCAGTCGTCCAGTGGGGGGCCTTCATCCAGAAGTGGATAGAAAATGACTTGTAATGATATGACGTCATCGTGTTTAAATAAGGTGTGTTTAAACATATATGTATGTTATTACATTGTTCAAAGAAAATTTCTAAAATGAGAGTGTATGTATATCAAAATGACCTATATTTAAGTCAATTAATTAAATGTTAGCCATTAGGGTGCCTAATTCATCTCTGTTCCACAGCAATTACAACAGTGGTCAAATAATTTAACATTTTAATTGTAAATTAGTAAAGTAAGTACTAATTGTGTAGATTAAAAATACGTCAAAATTCCTAATATGTATTATTGCATTAATTGTTGTAATATGTTGATACAGACCTTTAAATATATACCGTAGTTTTCACAACAGTTTTCCGACGCCTAAGTACCCAATTTGGCGGCAAAGTTCACAAAATCACTGAAAATCCAACGTTCACACGTGTCCCTCGCAATCAGAGGCCTGTCAGTGACAGCAGTTTCGAACGCGCGTCGTTTTCATTCTCTATTTTAAAACCGCGCGACGCTTTTCGTTTGTTTTTCGCATTCGGGTCGAGCGGGAAAGGAGCGAAGGTAATGGCGGATGAAATGAATATTTGAAATGATGAATTAGTGTAAAATATGCGGTTGAAAACAACGCGTTGACCGCGCGGAGTGGACTCGCAGAGACTGACGACGCAGTTCGCGCGGATCCGCGATCTGCCGGCGTCGAACTTTAGATCAGCGTCTAATTTTACTCGGTTCGGCGGCGGCGGCGGAACACATTGACAGATCTCGAAAGGCCAATCTGTGGGTGTACGAACCTCCGATAGCTGTTCCCTACCGTCGATAAAGTGATCAGATCATGTTTTTCCAAAGTCATGGCGACAACAATTATAAAAAAAAAGTAACCCATAAAAACCAAGTTTTTATTATACTCCCTTTCTTTGTAAAATATAACAACAATTAAAGACGAATTAAAACATATAACATAACACTAAACTTACAGTAATTTAATATATTTCTAAAATGTCATATGTTTTGAGCTTTGATATGACACTTCATGCTTTGAAGAATCAATTCTAAAAACATCTGTCAGTCAATTTAGATTTTCGACATTCGTAGTGAAGTACATATTATGTATACCGACGGAGTAATTCAAATTTATAAAATATTCCGCGACGTTATCGGGCCGCCCGCCGTTGCTAATCAAACTTTTCTAATGATTCCAATTTGAAAAAACCAATAAAATTTCTAAAAATCCGAAATTATACTATAATTATTTATTTTTTTTAACGAAAATTTGATAGATCTTCTTGATCGTCGCCACGTCGCAACGCCAAGTTTCAGCTCGATTGGATCACGGGAAAAGGGTCAAAAATCGATCCAAAGTTTTTTTTGACGGCAAGCCGGCAAGCAAGCAAGCAGACGCCACGAGTTAATATAAAAGGAGTAATTAAAATACATTAATCAAGATTCATATTATAGATGAACCCATTGACGTATTATAATATAGACACGTTATTCCCATACTAGCCGACTTTCATATTATGTAGCAAATTTTGCATTGAAAGAGACAACAAATCACAGCACACAAACGCTCTGCGTGTAGACCAGTGGTTCCCAAAGTTGATAGGACAGCGACCCACCAAAAAAAAATTTAATTTTCAGGACCCACCTCCTGTCTCACATATTCCCGATACATATTGTCACTATGCGAAAGACTGTTCAATTAAGAAAAACGTCCAAATATAAACGAAATTTTTCATTAGGAAAAATATTAATATTTGATATTTTAATGGGAAGAATGCATTTGTAGCCTATTTCTTGTCATAACAGCATTAGCGTCGACTTCAATTTTAGTCACTTTTAATCGCTGTGAATTCGATGCGTCCAATTTATTTATGTATTTAGTCTCGATAGAAACCATGGCAGAAAATCTACTTCACATATGTATGAGGTGGTGAAGGGGAGGAGGACTTTCATGACTTCGTCAAACAAGCAGGGATAAATGTCAGCAACTAGAAGCCAGAACTTTGGTAATTGCTTGTGATTAAAAGTATTTTTCAGCGACGTATTTTCCAATAAATCAATAAGCTCTTCACTTGCTTTTGTTGACATTTCAGTTGGTATGCTGTCTTGAAATGGATTACTAATACAGTTTATTCTGTCGAACTTTTTGATCCCGTCTTCGAAGTAAGCGTTAAAGTTATTTTTCAACTCTGTTAAATGAGTGACAATGCAGACACTACATTGACATCTGGTTACACTTCGTTTTCTACAATAAACATGACATGACCCGGACAAGACGTGTTGCGCGGTATTGTGACTACGACCCACCTAATATCCGCTCGCGACCCACCAGTGGGTCGCGACCCATAGTTTGGGAAACACTGGTGTAGACAGAAAAATCAGGTAATTTGAAGTCACGGTGACTAAAAAACATACTCATTCTTACAATAGTGTACGATACTCTGTTCCTTTTTCCGCGTAGCGTCGCGCCTGATCACAATGAAGGTCGTTCGATAACGAATGCAAATAAGGCAATTACCTTACTTTTGAGTTGCCAAGATTTCACGCTTGAAACGTATCTATAGTTTATTATATCATTGGATGAACCTATATGAATGAACCTTAAGTTTAAAGCCATGTATTCACTAGGGGACAAATCGCGAAACATTCCGCTCGGCATGTCGCATCAACATCTACGCTCATGTTTCGGGGACAATGACGCGGCCATTTGACGTGTACACACCGGGACTCGCATATCTTGTCGCGGAAATGTCACCCGATGAACTTATATTGACAGCTGTGGTATCTCATTTGGCGAAAACGGGGTTCCGCGCAATTCGAAATGTTTTTTTGGGTCGCAATTTCAAATTAACGAGGTTTTACTGTAGTAAATTGAATATTATTAAAAACAAGGTCCTTTTTGCAAATAATTATTGTTTTCCACGTCACGGAAATGTGGCCCTAGGAGGTTATGATGTCAACTGCGTATCTGTTTATATTAATGAGTTTATCGAAACGTAAGAGGAGAAAAAAGAGGAGAATGCGAAATTCTTTACTGCAAAGAAAAAGAAGGACGGACATTCTATGCGATCTTCGATCGATACAGCTCGATGAGTTCAAGAACAATTTCGTTTCCCCACACTGTCATCTTGACAGATACAGCGCATGCGTATTCACTTGTAAACATACCACGTGGTACTGACGCTCCGCGGAATGTTGCAGTGAGTACGCTCGGGTACCGTGCGCATGGCAACGTTGCCACGGCACGTAGAAATGCCCCGCTATGTTGTGCGCGCCGTCGCGGAACAGTGCACGACGTTGCAACGTCACGTAGACTCTGTGCCACGCGTGCTGTTGAGGGACAATTTGTCCCCTAGTGAATACATGGCTTAATTCATTTTACTTTAATTTATTTTATAGATGTACCTATATGAACATTTACTTCAATTTTATAACTACTTTTATTTATTTTCTTTTATTAGCTATCCAATTCACATCATTTTTATTTTTATTGTCTATAATATAGAATTAACACCATTTTTTAATTTGCTAATAATTAATTATAATTATTACATACTTCTTATTGGCACTAAGATTTATTCATATAATAACTAGGTACTATAAATAATAAATATTCTTGCACATATACTGTACCTACTGGAAGAGCACTGTCTGCTATAATTCAGTAAAATACTAGTGTAGCAGACAGGGCGTCAAATTAATGTAGTGTTTACTTTGCTGCCAAGACCCTCAGCAACAATGAAACATGCTTATATAATTTTGTAAACACTATAAAAAGTTGTCACCTATGTAATCTACTAATTTGGGTATTCAAAGGGCTTAAGACCTATCGTAAGGCTGACTTAAGTGATTAATTCCTCCCATGATAGACTACCACATCTATCAAATTTTTTTTAACTTTTTGCAGGGTGTAACAGAGCTAGTCCACAATACTTTACAGGTAGACTCTGGCCTTAATTATGAAAATGTTCAAGCAATCAATAGTTAAGGAGATATGCAACATCCAAGTTTTCATTTTTTTTCAATATTTCTGACTTTTTTTTAGAAAACGTAGAAATATCATCACAGTAACTTGTATCTAATATTAAAAATTCATTTTATTTAATACAAGTCAAATAAAATGATAAAAACCATCCAAATCCAATTGGAACGTTTTCCAACTTTTTCAGGGTTTTTATTATTTTATTTAACTTTTATTGAAACAAATTAATTTTTCCTAATCGATGTAAGTTACTATAATGACACTTCAACGTTTTGTAAAAAATAAGTCAGAAATATTGAGAAAAAAATGCAAACCTTGATATTGCATATCTCCATAACTATTGGTATTAGGTCATGGTTGATTGAACATTTTTAAAACATAATCAAGGCAGGAATCCACACGTCAAGTATTGTGGACTTGTTCTGTTATACCCTGTATATCGTCGCTGTATATATAATAAATCCTATGTAATCCATTTAGTACATTCTGAGATGAACGAATCCATTTGTCAATGTTTCATATAAATAATGGAGATATACTAAAAAAAATTGCCGTCCATCTAGAAAGTCTACCTAGTAATTATTTAAAATATTTTTTATTCATCTAGTCTGTGAAATTATTTTTCAAAACAGTTTCATTCGTTTATTTCAGAATGTACTGAAATGTGACATAGGATTAATATATACAGTTATACAGCGACGATATCCTAACTTTTCACACCTTGTTAGGTCATAATTCTTATGAACATGAAGAGCGAAGCCCAAGATAGAAAAGGTTGGAACCTTTTATGCGGTGCAGGTACCCCAGACCAAGAAGAAGAAGAAGTTTAAAGCGTTAAATTTTCGGTTGGAAAAAATAAATAATTTTAATTAATTAAGAACTTTGTATAAAACCCCTTGGAGTATAACTTTACCTCTACCGGTCGCTGTATTTTCGTTGGTATGGTAAACAAATTAATTTTTGAACGTGGGCTTGGCTACAGTTATGGTGGGAGTAATTGATAAGTAGACACCGAAATGGGGAATACAATATCAAATAATGGATAATTCGTTAAATTCAACTGGTTATTAATTATATTAGCTTTAGTGTTCAGGCATTTCTTGATTTCTTGAAATATTAGAAATCAAGAAATGCTAATCACTAAAGCCAATTTAATTAATAACCAGATGAATTTTATGAAAAATCCATTATTTGATATATTCTCCATTTCAGTGGCAACTTCTCAATTATCCCCACCAAAGCCACGCCCCCGTTCAAAAATTAATTTGTTTACTAAAATACATAAGTAATGGATAGTTAGCACGCGTCCGTCCTGGCGAAGATGCAGTGGTATCGGAACCGGTAAACGTAAAGTCACTCCAAGTGGTTTTATAGAAAGTTCTTAATTAATCAAAATTTAAAAAAATTATTATATCTGTTGAAAATGTTGTTTTGCTGAAAATCAGTCACGTAGCTTTATCGTCACAATTGTACATTGTCACTCGATTTGTATAACGACCATGAAGGTGCAAAATTTCTTATGTCTTTTATTTATAGCACGGGACAATGCGTCTTGCGCTCTGCGAGATAAGATTCGATTTTGAAAGCGGAAAATGTGCACAAAGCGAAATGGAGAGCGGTGTCTCCGTCATGGATATGCACATATTTTGAGTCATGCGCGATCCTTTAGTACAAGAGATATTGCTGCAATGAAAGGCGATAAAACAGTTATTTACGGCCTTGTATTCGCTGTTCTTGCAGATTGTACTAATCCATCTAACTGTGATTCCACATTTTCCATGAACAGGAAGAAATTATCAAATGCCACGCCTTTATGTGTCGTGATTTGCATTTACTTTCTATAAGAGGTTACTCTTACACTTGTGGCATCGTTAACTTTCTAAGGGGTTAAACTTACACTTCAGGCATCAGTTATCCTTTGAGGCATCGTTAAGTAACACTTAATTAAATTAAGTTACGTTAAGTTACGTATACTTGAGGCATCAGTTATCACTTGAGGCATAGTTAACTTTCTAAAGGGTTACACGCATCCCTTTCAATCCCATTTTCCCTCCCTATATCCCGTCTCTTTCATACACTCAGACAGACGTCTATCCAGATGCATTATTATAAGCTTACAAAAGGCGAAATACAAGACGGAGACATAAAATTACAAAAAATACATGAACCATCAACACGACACAAGAACACCAAAACTGGAAAATCACGACCCATTTTGAATGGATTAAAATTATACAACGACTTGCCTCAACACACAAGACAACTGAACATTGACCGATTTAAAAAAAAAGTGTACATAACATAGACAGTTAAAATCATTATTTGTTATACATTATTATTAATAATCTTAAGTGAAGCCTGGAATTAGAAAAAATAAATGAAAGTAGATTGAACACGTGTTTGGAAAATCTTTGCTCAATAAAGTAAGAAAACAACAAATTAAAAGTGAATGTAATGCTAGCTGTATTTTTATGAGTAAAGGTTTAAACGCCAACCATTTGTACGATACAATATATATTAATTTGGAGGTAGTTATTATGTGTCAGTCATTATTTTTAAATTCTAAAATAAAGCAAGAAAACTGTGGTGCATTGGGGTGGGCCACCTACCTGTACCGGGGCAGAAGGTGGCGCTGTTATAAAAAGAGTGAGCACCAGCTCTCTCGCCCTCTCTTCAATTAGCTGGCGCGCAGAAAGCGCAGGGTCTCTTTTAGGGTCGGTCGATACATAAAGGGTACCTCGTAGCTAGTAATAAAAACTTTACTTTCTTCCTATCTTTTTAATTTTTATTAATTCTAATTAATTAATTTTAATTAATTCCTGCCTTGATAATGAGTCAAAAATATTTAAGCAAACATGACCTAATATCAATAGTTATGGAGATATGCAATATCAATATTTCTGACTTATTTTATGCGAAAAGTTGAACTATCATTACCTACTGCAACTTTTATCGATTATGAAAAATTCATTCGCTTTAATACAAATCGAATAAAATGATAAAAACCTTGCAAAAATTGAAAATTGTTTTTTTTTTATAAGGTTTTTATCATTTTATTTGATTTGTATTAAAGGGAATGAATTTTTCATAATCGATGTAAGTTACTGATATAATAGTTCAACTTTTTGCAAAAAATAATTCGGAAATTTTGGAAAAAAAAATTAACTTTGATATTGCATATCTTCGTAACTATGGATATTAGGTCATGGTTGCTTGAACATTTTTGACTCGTTATCAAGGCAGGAATCCACCTGTAAAGGTTTTGCTACTAGCTAAGAGACACCCTCATATGTCGGAGAATCTCGAAAACCATTCTGCCTTTTATTTAGTTCTTCATATCCGGAATCGGGATATAATATAATATAACCGTTAGGTTATTGTGTATAACTGTATTTTTTTTTAATATTTCGTGAATGTCATATTTGAATGTAAACGTTATTTTTATAAGCCCCACGGAACCTTATATTACAGTAAATAAATAAATAAAATAATGTCACGAGATGGTAGAATCAGAATGAATTACATGATATCAAAGTTTTATCGAACGGTCCACACGAATCTGGAATCAACTGAAATGTAGAGAAACTAGTCTTGAACACTCGACAAACCAACATGTTTTGTACATAAGCTGAGCGGGCGCGCGCGCGGGACTTGTTATTTCTGACAGCCGGCTTACGCCACAGATAAAGGCGAACCGTGCGAGTGTGGCAAGAGCGTGTTATAATCGGTCAATGTAGAAGTATCTAAGTGCCTACTTGCTAGCGGAATATTCTCTACAGTGACGTGAATTACCTGTGTGGAATATTACTTGTTTTAGCGACAATAGGGAAATTTCACGTATTACAAATACCGATAAAAATATATTAAATAGATTCATAAATACTAATTATATTCTGTGAATCAGTATGAATAATGTGGGTTAATGTTTCATTCATTCATAATTTTTATTATAAAAATCTTTAAAGACTACATTAAAACGCATAATATGATTAGAAGCCTTCGAGATGTGGACCTACAGACGTGCCCTAGGAATTTCCTGGAGAGACCACATTACGAATGAAGAGGTTCTCAGCAGGATCGATGAAACCAGGCACACGATGAATACCATCTCGAAAAGGCGTGCAAAATGGATGGGGCATATTTTACGCCATGAAAATCTGCTCAAAACCATGCTGGAGGGAATGGTAGAGGGAAAGATTGCCAGAGGGCGCCCTCGCCGTGAATGTCTTGAGCAAGCGTACCTAGATATGAATTGTGCCTCCTACACAGAGCTGAAGAGGATCACCGGAGACCGAGCGGAATGGAGAAGGAGATGTGATTTGCTGCAAACCAATCCCACGGATTGAAACCCGGGAAGGAAATATGATTGGTCATGACGTATCAATTCGAGTGTTTAGCGTAGTGCCGTAGTATTAGTTAAATCTGGGTACCATATAATTGTGACGCACGTATTATTTTCTAGTGAAATGAAGTGTTTTGGCGGAAATTTAAAATGTTGAATTTCAAAATCATTTTTATACTTTTAATATGTACAAAATAATTTTTTACGTAGACGTATTTTTTTAAACCAAAGTAAAGATTATCCTATTAAAAAATGTCAAATTTCCCTATTAGTGTGAAATAAAGAACGGTTCTCTGATAAAATTCGTGTCCAGTGACTTTGTGTGATAAATAAAACTTTTAAATATTTTTAAGTATTTGATTTGCCTCCCGCAAGCACGATTCCGTGACAATAATTTTATAAATGAATGTTTTGTGGAAGTTAATGCTAAGGAGCGGTCATGAATATTGGACATATTTCCAACACAAACGAGGGTTCGTTGTTCCTCCCTTGTGGTGGTGCGGAAACAAACAAAACGTGTCAACATCGGCTAGAGGGCGCGGCGTCCGCGTGGCCGATGAGGGCTTGGCCAATAGCTAGTATTGGTTGGCTGCGAATATAATAGATATTATTATTATGCAGTCGTGAACCAGAAGCGAAGGGTGTAACAGGGTGCGGTAGACGCGGGGCTCGGCACCCTGTGTTTTCCGAAAAATCACATGTCTGTAAACGAATCCGTGTAGTGGAGAAACCCGCATTTTATAGCAATAACAACATTGGTAAACTCTTCGAAACTCAAAAACTAAAGTTGTATACGAGGTAACTTGTGGAGATTGCGACAGCAAATACATTGGCCAAACCTGGAAAAATCTATATACAAGAATAATAGAACATTACCTAAAAATAATAACTCCCCAGAATTTTCTAACCCCATAAATAAAACTAACCATTATTTCAACAGGCCTAATTTAAAACTTATTCACTCGGTACAAATCTTATAAAGGATTATTAAAATCAATAAGATTATTAAGAAAATTAAATTTTTCAATAAGAGGGTAATCTCTAAAAGAAACGAAATGATTCGCAAAATCTAAATATAGATACGAATTTAAACATTCGAAGAAGATTCAGGCAAAGGAAATATTTATAAATGTGACAAAAGAGTATAAAAAATATGAGAAATATATAATATATATAAGAATTCGGTCGTAGTATGACATCTATATCATTAAATAAGGTTTTTAATAATAAGAAATAGATACGTATCTATGTATCTGTCTGGGCGACTAGAAACTACTCTTATTTTTCAGAGCGCGCCACCTATTGGAAAATGAGCATATTATTTTATATCTTTCTAAAAGCTCCAGAAGCAAATGAGGGTAATACGAAGAAAAATCGATTGAAATCTCTTTTTGGTAAGTACAACGTTAAAACATAAATATCAGAATAGTAGTGAAAAAAATTGTTATATAAATACATGCAATATTCAATAAACGATTTAATAAAAAATAAGTGTTTTTAAATTCTTTAAAAAATGTATCTGCTCTATGATAAAAAAGCCAGTTCGCCAATTTACCTACACTTAACTAATAGTATTACTCTTTGATTACAATTTTTTAAAATAGGACCTTCTTTAGTTAATATGCCGCCCTTTCTGCTACAATCCTACACACTGAATTACTTTAAACAATATTTTTTAAATGTCCACATTATCGCGACTGTAAGACAATATTTCTAAGAACATCGTAACTGAAATATTCAGACGAAGTCGTTCTTGTCAGTGATTTTATTTCGTATCTTGTATATTCTCTTCTAAAGTGATCCTATATACTCGTTTAGCGAAAATTATTTAGAACCTCTCCAACTTATTGAAGACTTGATTATTTTTTTTAAACTCCCTTGGCGCAAAGAGATTCGAAAAATAATTTAATATTAGAAATATTGAATTTTTCTTAAGATGTTGCTTTACACTGGAAAAATTGTGTCACTACATCATCTGCATCCCCCTCCTCCGCCCACCAGACATACCTTAGGACAACAATCGCCACAACCATCAACCATCGCCACAATCGATCACATACCTACCTTGGCTAATGATCTGAACCTATCGTATATTTCGCAAAAATCGCAAACACCTTTATTTCAACCCTGTATTTCTCAGACCCAAGCTAAGATTTCTCCAGATAGATTGGTATATATTATTCGCCATGAAAAAATTCCCCTAGAAAGCTCTTTAATGTGGCATTAGAATCTTTTGCCTTGCCTCCAGATATTCTTAATTACACATATACTAAATATTCAGGATCTTTAAGAGTACCACATTAATATATATATTAATCATATCAGTGTATTTTTAAACGCTTATAGGGTCAAATTTCACTAAAAATTCACTTGACAAAAATATGCATTAACATATTATTTTTATTTCCTTTTATTTACATGCTTAAATTAAAAAATTAGTTTCTTCTTCTTCAAATATAGCAAATTTATTTTGTGGTAACATAATTATAATTGATATAAATTAACTTTGTTAAAACCACTTATTTATTGAAAAAAATTCAACATGTTTCGAAGCCAATGGCTTCTTCGTCAGGATAACAAAAATAATATTTAAAAATCGAAGTATAGATCAAAATATTAAAAAGTTATATATGGAAAATGATAATATAAAGTACCTACTTAACATGAAAATAAATTTAAAAGATAACTATTTGCAAAATAATAATCATAAAATAAAATAATAATAAAATAAAATAATCAGGTCCGTTTTGCAAATAGTTATCTTTTAAATTTATTTTCATGTTAAGTAGGTACTTTATATTACCATTTTCCATATTTAACTTTTTAATATTTTGATTTATACTTCGATTTTTAAATATTATTTTTGTTATCCTGACGAAGAAGCCATTGGCTTCGAAACATGTTGAATTTTTTTCAATAAATAAGTGGTTTTAACAAAGTTAATTTATAACAATTAAAAAATTAATAATATTTTTGGTATAAAATAATTAATATTTGTCACAATGTTAATGAGTGTCAATCTATTTTTGCATCATTACATAAAAATGTAAATCTGTAATAAAATATATCAATATTTGTTTGTTTTTACCCCATATTTTGCTGATTTTTTATGCAAAGAAACATTTCATAATTTCTTACAGCCATAAAGAGAACTTAATGGCTAGAGAAATAGCTTTTGTGGCTCAGACAGACAGTGATTCAGTTCACACAGACCTACACGTAAAACTTATCGGACAAATTGAACATTATTGAGGATGTGATGCGATCAATAATGAACACGTCTTTGTTGTCGACGTCCGAGGAAGTACACGGTTCGCTGAACGGGACAAAGCGGTGATAGAGTACGCTGACAATCTCCCTGAACGATCCCAGCAGTCAGACGACAAAGGTCGAGGTTCATAGACCTGAAACACCATTAGCTATCACGTCTTTTATATTTTGAAAAACGATCAGGTTTGATTTTAAAAAGTAAGAATATTAATGCGATGCTTTTTAAGTATACTTGATTCTCTTTTTGCACGGGTTTATTTGACACGGTTTTGAGATAACACGGTTGAAATTTTATAAAATACGGATAATTCCACATTAGATAGTACCTAGTGACGATGAATAAGTAGTTCCACTATCTGCAAGTATAATTCTAGAAGACCTCCAACTAGCCAATAAACTTTGAAATCATTTTGATAATCACAAATATGATGAGGAAATCACAAAACAGCGTGATTTAAAAATGATTACGGCACGTTATGAGGAATTGTATAAAGAATTAACAAAAACAATATCACAGCTTCTGATAACAGAATTCGTAATCAAAATCAGTGAAACAAAACAAACGCAAGTTGTTAGTATTATTCAAGATATACTAGTTAATATATCGACATTAAATAATATTTTCAATGACGATAGTGATTTTTCGCCATCGAAAAACAATCGAAAGCGAGCGCGTGTATTGTTTAGTACTAACAAGTAAAACTAAAAAAAAAGTAAAACTGACAAATAAATAAAACTTTTATTCAATTCACCTAAACGCCGCACTTTTTATACTCCCTTTCTTTTAATTCGTAGCGTCTGCTTGTCTGCCGAAAAAACTATATTTCGATTTTTAACCCTTTTCCCGTGATCCAATCGAGCTGAAACTTTGCAAGCAGACTCGTGGCGACGATAAAAATGATCTAACAAATTTTCGTTTAAAAAAAAATAATTATAGTATAATTTAGGATTTTAACGGTTATTTCAAATTGGAAACCATATAAATGGGAAAGGAGCCCGACGCGTGGAGAAGGCGCGAAACCTGTTTCAACTAGTCTGACTCGAGCCATGGGTCCGATCAGACGGTTTCGCCGACGCCGTGCCCCCCCTATACCAATTATTACGTTTTCAATATTTTATAAGTTTTAAGGATAATAATGTACATGGAATAGATTTTCCACATGAACTTAAAGCAAGAGGAATATGTTGATAGAATATCAAATTGGAAACAATATAAATGAGGAAGGGAGTATAATAAAAATTTGGTTTTTACCTATCTACAATTTTACACGTTTTATTTTAAACTCATCCGCTTGGAACTTTGGAACGTAGCCGCCGTGCAAAAAGAGAATCAGACACATTTGTTTAAATACAAAAATTACTGTGCAGGTTTGATTTTGTCCCAGAAACCCGGATACGCGGGCCATTATAGATATTGCTTTATTCCAGAAGATTGAAACGTTAATAAAAATGACGGTACTATTACATGCCGGTTCCTAAAGAATAAGTATTTACTTATTTTATCCGATACCCATATATGTAATTTATAATAACGACTTTTATCAAAATATTTGAACTTTTTTTTTACTTTCCCCTGCCGGCAGTTAAAGGTACTGCTTTAAACCCCGGCAAATATGCTGGGCGGAACATGAAACGGTTCGCACCTTTGCTCCTATGTGTACTGTATTTTTGACATGTAACGAAGCTCGGCGGTAGCAACATCGCTATCGTTGCTGGCCCGGGGTTCAAGCCCCATCTCCGACCATTTGATTTCGTATTTTTAGCCGTGAATTCGAACGAAATTACGGATGTTACACGAATTTACGGGGACAGAGAACGAAATTATTATATTTTATAAATTTATTTACCTTACAAGGTATAATCATTAAGCCCTAACCAACATTGTAATATAGAATCCCAGTTATAATAATTCCGCTGTCTGCCCGTCCGTCCGTCGTAACTCGGTGTAACGTCCGTAACCTAACCTAACCTAACCTAACCAACATTGTAATGTAGAATCCCAGTTATAGTAATTCCACTGTCTGTCCGTCCGTCCGTCGTAACTGCGCGTAACGTCCGTAACTTATTTATAGTTAAAAAATTCTTTTCATTTTTCTTTTTAATAAATAAATAGGAACCGACATCTAAAAGTACCGTCATTGTTGACGGGTTACAGGTATTCTATTTAATATATGACGTAAATCTCTCACGCCCATGGATTACGTTTGAAATATTGTGCGCTGCCGCTAGTATATAAGGGGTGCAGTGACATGCTCGATGTTAAGTACAAATCAATAAAAAGTGTTTTGATTATTTTTTTACCGAATTGTAAAAGGCCAGAGAGCCAGCAATTAAACAAATTCCTTCCAGGAGTGATATAATGTATGTAAAGGTTTTTTATATTATTTAAATCGCCCTCTTATAAAATAGGTATGCAAACGTAAGTTTGTCAGTTTTGCTATCAAAAAAGCAATGAGAGTTATACATTCAAACTGTAATCGCAGGCCGAGAAAAAACGCCACACACTGACGTTTTAGCCCTCACATCCATCCATGCAGATTTACAGGGGTCTTTAGTCCATTAACATTCACCCTTTTCCAAGCATCACCCATCCTTCCTCGTCGCTCATACGTGAATCATATTATCTGTCTTTCATATTTTCATCAGTTATAATGCGCCCCTGGGGTCTAGGCATCATGTGAAAAAGTCGAACATATCGCACCTTTAATCATAAGGTGAAATAACTCAAAATTTCTATTTTGTGGGAAAACGCAATCAAAGTTTGACGTGTTTGCTTAAACAACTTTAATCTGTCATAAAAAAAGAGACAGGTTTTAGGTCGATTCGAAAAGTAGGGTTAATTAGTATAATTATCGAACCAATATAATTAAGAACAAAATTATCAATTTCGTAAAAAGGAGTGCGCTAAAATAAACATTTTTAAAAAAGTTCGTAGTTATTTCACTTTATGACAAAAAATTAAATCACAAAATATAATCACAGTCGAAGTAATAGCAAATGTTGCAGTTTTATATTAAATCCACCTGACAAGTACGTGATACATTTAGATTTGATGCAGTTTTGAACTAATTAAATTTAACTATTAAAAAATATTTTTTATTATATTACGGATACGAGTGCTGTTTTGAATATAAAAATATTTGACATAATTTAGAAATAGGTATTACCCAGGCTGACTAATCCTGATATAATAATGAAACGTCAAGCGATGTAGGTATAAGAATATCCAAAAATTACCTACGTGTCACATCAAAATATTTAATTAAATTGTAAATGGCAGGTGAAGATTGAAAATGCTTCAAAATGCTCTTACCATGATGGGAAGGCGACGATGACGAAGAAAACACGATGGTACGAGAAAATGGAAGGTCGAAATGGGGACATGGTGAGTAAGACATGGTGTATAACCATGTAGATCCAATAACGACGGCAGCCTTGCGGTGTTTCACCGCGTGCATTTAGGGGAACAGGGGGGAATGGGAGCCAGTGGGTAATGGGAACCAGCCTGGTTTTGCCATAATTATAAATATTTAAACGCGCCTTGTTGCTGCGAAGAGCTGGAGGGCGCGGGAGGGGGACGCGCGGCCCGCCGCCACGCCCCTCAGTTCACTGCGCGCCCAAAGATCGGACGCACATCGGTTTTCCGTAGATTCGTTCTAATTTTTATCGATCTTCGAGGAAGAAATGTAACTACTTGTGTCATTGTCTTTTAAGTTTTATTCTGTATATTATCTAAAGTGATTGTAAAAGCTATGATAAAGTGATAATTTTTCGTAAATAGTCAACAATGTTTTCACAATATTTTTGTAATTCGCAAATGGCCATTTAGGGTAATGGGAACCAACTGGCTGCCATTACCTTGGTAGTTTTTATTATTTAATTATAATTATAATTGTTATTATTTAATTTAAGATGCCGCGAAAACGTGCAAGAACTACGGAAAAAGCTCAATGCCTCTGTAACTACTGATCCGAATTTCGAAGGCGGTAACCGAGTAAATAATCAGGATTCTCTTCAAAATGACCTTTCGACCACATCTGAACTGAATTATGTTCTTTCAATTGCATCTCCACAGCCATCATGCTCTCGAGAAGTTCGCAAACGAACTCACAAACAGCATTCTCTTGTAATTACTGCTACTCCTAATAAGGCTGTTCTCGAAGAAAAGAAGAAAAAACGTGTCATGAAAGAAAATAAAATACCAAATAAAAAAGGAAAATCGAGAGAGAAGAAAACAAACATTAAAAGCTTTACTGAGAAAGGAAGAAAAGGTCTTTTCAAAGATGACACCAGCTCTTCGGATGAAACAGATGATGATCGAAATATCTGCGTTGATAATGGTAGCGACTACGTTGAAGAAGACTCGGATATATGTATGATTTATTCCGGATGAATGAATGAATGTTCCTGAGACAAAAGTTATTCTATATTATCCTTAAGTTGTTCCCATTCCCCCGTTTCCCTAAATTGCACATTATCTTATCGGAAGAAATTAATCATAATTCATTCGGTTGGTCCCGAAATGTACATAGCAATATTATGTTAGGGATATATGCCTAATAGGTAGGTACAGAGGTACCTACTTATATACCTGTATGCTTTATAATCCCCATCCTTACGATCCATATTTTAATTAAGTAGGTACCTATGCACACAATAGTTTACTTCTTACATAGAGTATATACTCTAAGGTTTACTTTATAAGATGATTAATAAAATAAAATGGGAAGAATTCAAAATATTAATGGAAGTCATTTTCATATCCCGCATATTTTATGAACTGCCGTCAATAGATAATATTACGGAAGAAAGTAGTTTGTTGTTCTAATGCAAAGACTATACTTATAAAGCGGAAAGTTTGTCTGAAACAGCAAAAAATCTCAAACGGTGCGCTCTGGTGTCGTGACATTTACTCAGCTTATTATTCCGTCTTATGGAATTTCTAGGTCAACAGGATTTTTTCAGTTCGCAAAATCATTTCCAAAATGAGATAAGAAACTTTCTGATTTCCATTCAACTGTCCAAAAATAAGACAAGACGCCATAATTTAATTAAATATTAAATTTATACCTACATGTAGATACCTGTATAAGAATTCAAATCACGCGGAGCCCAATATACTTTAAATTTGTCAAAATTAATATTATGCCCATTCAGTAAATAATTTAATCTTATGAGCTCCAACACCTGCAAGCCTGAAATCCCAAAAAATCACTGCAAAATCATTTGAATCTCACTAACGGTCATCCAGTGCAATCTTCAAAACACAAGCGTATTGGTTTCGTTTTAAAATGTTAATAATATTTATGTGAATATGTTTTCGAGGTCATATTGTTTAAAAAATAATATAAGAGTAGGTATAGGTACTGCTTTATCAATATTACCTACAGTCGATTAATAACTATGTATTTAGTATTCATACGGTCAGGTCGTGGACATAAAAATATATGTTACTTGAATTTCTCTTTTCATTTTCAGAATCCGAATGCACAGGTTTTGTATGTTGTATAACACTTCCTACCGTATTTTTATATTGATTATGTATCACGCGCGCGTCCACGAGGCGCGTATTCATCATCTGCAAACAATTTACATTCACGGAGCGATCCGAGAACCCGACGAATCACCAGCCGGCCTTCCGTGAAAGCTTCTGTGAGGTTGTATCTAAATACCGTGAGTCATCGCGTCAGTCTAGCTGGTGAATCGCCGGAGCTTGGCGATCGGCAGCCTGGTCTATATTCTGTGGGCAGCCTGCCTTACAAAATAATTATCACGATCATTATTAATAAAAATGGAACAATCACAAATTTCAATTAGAAACACAGTTTTTACGAGTTAATATGCAGTCCGTATAGTATTTCTAGCACAACCTTAAACCATATAGGTACAGAGCCATCTATAGACACTTTCGCGTGCTATTTTTTTCAAGAGATTATGCAGTGCTCTGTTGCATATCGGAATCACAGGAAAACTTCAGCCAGTCGTAACTAAGTAACTATGACAAGTCTGACAGCCCAACGGCTGGGATGTTCGTGACCACTCCTTATTGATAAACAGTTTAATTTTTAGCCCGAGTTATCTGAAACATCTTACGCGCGCATTGTGTATCTCGTGTGTGGGTGATATATTTAACGTGTAATGTGCGAGTGAACAATCGACTCAAAATGAGTTTAAACGGTATTACGCACAGTATTAGCAAGCTGTTCTCCAAGAGATCGCACAAAGATGAACGCGCTACGGAGATCGGTCTGCCCACGAACGTCCAGCAACACATCCATGTTAGCAAGAATTCCGTTACAGGAAACCTGGAAGGCCTTCCAAACTCCTGGATAAGACTTATGAACACTCAAATCACGCAAGCCGAACAAAATGAAAATCCCAACGCGGCGTACCAAGCTGTCAAATTCTACAATTATTCCATTAAGAAGAAAGAACCAATAGAACCATTTAAACCTTTTGTGACCGAGGACGTCATTACGGAAGAGTCTTTAGAAATTGACAAGCTATTAGATAAGAAAAATGCTCACAAGAGTCAAGACTCGGATATTTCTCTCGGGCAGAGCAGTGAAGAGGATGTCGTTCTGCATGAAATTCCGAATGTAACATCCAGACAAACCATGCCAGCCTTGCCGCAAAAAAAAGGAGCAATTAAAGTACAGACTCAGGTTGACATGTCCGCCGTAGTGCAGGACTTAACACTCATAGGGGTGGACTCGGAGGAGAGTCCTATATTAAGAAAGAAAGAGATACATAATGCTTCCTTAACCGATAATGAAATTTACGACGAATTGAGGACAATCTGCAATAAAGACAATCCCCACACGAGA
Organism: Agrypnia vestita; assembly: GCA_016648135.1. Lineage (NCBI taxonomy): Eukaryota > Metazoa > Arthropoda > Insecta > Trichoptera > Phryganeidae > Agrypnia > Agrypnia vestita. Next base: position 32,862 of record JADDOH010003225.1, on the reverse strand, counting down.
TTTGAGAGGGTGAAAGATCTAGGGGCGGGTGCTTCGGGTAATTTATTTTTAATTATGTCCTCATTTACGTATTTTACTATGTTTTTTATAATTTCTAGACATAAGATCTTCAAAAAAAATTGAAAGCGGGATGGTTTTTTAACTCACTACTTAATGCTCAAAAGAAAACTGCGTAATATGAAATATTATTTTTTTATTATTATTTATTACGACTTACTGAGCTAAGAAAATTTTAGATAATTACATATAACTTAGAAAATGAAGGGTTCAGATGCCCACTGTACACGCTCGTGGACAGGGCAATAAAATATAATCAAGCGCACAGTAATCAAAAAATATTGTCATACTAATAGTATATCACGTTACAATAGAGTGTAAATATACATAATAATAAAAAACAACTCAAAATACAGTTGAGCTCGGTTATAACGAGCTCGGATATAAAGAGATCTCGGCTATAATGAGCAAAACTGTGAATTCATTTTGATTTTTGCATATTCCCATACAATTGTTCTCGCGACTTCTGGATATACGGAGCAAATTTTAGAAACTGCATACATATTTGCTTGGGTTGTAGAAAAAAAAACAGATACGTACTCATAACAATGAACTCTTTTAAAGCGGCTCGCACTTAATTAGGGTTCATTTTATAATGTACACAAACTTGTATGTCCGAAAATGCCACGTTCGCAGGCAAATAATAGTTCATCGGCATTCTTATCAAAGGAACTAAAGGTCGAGAATATTGTTCATATAACTCCGATTATTGGGGGTTTCCAAAATGTTTGAGGTGACAGTTTATTTTATGCAGTTTACTGTATTGGCATTTAAAAGCCTAATCAGTTAAACGCGAATTGTTCTATGGGAAACATGTCCACTAACAAACAAAAGTGTCTCGGTTCTCGAAAAAGTCGAAATTATTCATGAAATAGAATACGGCGCCAAAAAACCCGAGATCTAAAAAGTTTTCACTACCATCTTCTACAGTTCCATCACTCTGGAAAAATAAGGTTGTTTATTTGGCTGCTCTTGAAAATAACATCACACAATCAAAAAAATTTAGAAACTAAAATTTACCTATCCCGGATATAAGGAATCCTGGCTATAAGGAGCAAATTTAGTCGGTCCCGTCACGCTCGTATAATAAAAAGTGATAAAAAAATCTCACCTAAATGGTCTTGTTTCAATTCAAGAACACATTCTTATAGACGTACCACTATAACTTGGCGTGCGAGGGAGGGCGTCCCTGTCGCATAACAAAAGTTGTCAGGGTGTAAATTTATTACACAATACAGAATGTACAGAACGTCCGATGACCGGTGTCGTATTAAATACAGAAATTTGGTCGGGCAGCACTAAAGAAACCATGCAGTAATGGCGGCCGTTCTATCTGGTAAACTGTCAGACGGTAATATCGGTCCATTAGTCGCTTTTTCAACTTCGCAAAACTTTAATACTTCATTGGCAATTGTTCTTGCATTATCCCGGACTGTTTAGGATGTTTTGGACATAATAATTCAGTGTATATTGGTAATCAAGATGTCACAGCTCCCGACCAAATACAAAATTGAGCTAAATGACAGGGCGAGGGGTTACCGCCGGGTGCGGGCGGGTGGGTTTTAGTTCCAAATTTACCGCACGCCAAGTTACGTTGGGCAAGCAATAATGTGAAATTGCAATTTTTTCAGAACAAAGTTCCGTGAAATTTAAAACCAAATTAATTAAACAATTAGAAAGACATACAGAAAAATCAAATCCACGAAAAAATATTTGACTGGTAGCAGCCAAATATTTTTTTATGTATTTGATTTTTCTGTATGTCTTCCTAATTGATTAATTAATTTGGTCTTGTTTCAAATCCATGTTGCGATGATAAACCAATGACATTTATTTATGCATTAGTGCAAAATTTTATTTTTTTATAGTTCACTACTATCATATAATCTTGAAATAAGTTATTTCTTCCATAATAATTATAGAAAGAAAACACTAAATCATGCTTCGAATGGGTGTACACAACCATTTACGGTGGGCGGTTCAGTAGAATGTACCGTGGTCCGCATGCTCTCTTAATTGTGTTGCCAGATCCTTTTGCTGGGTCAGCATTTGAAGAGGTGGGCAAACACTCACTACCGCCGCAGTGCAGTCATCTGCATGTATTAAGGGCTCAAGGGGGGAAATAGGGTTATGATTAGTTTTTTTTAATGATTTTCATGAAATTTTTTGGCATGGATGAAATGTATATAATTCATTTAAACTTTGAGGTTATTTTCTTCTTCTTCATATACTTATCCCTCTCTCTTCCAAAAATATTCAAAAATATCTAATGGGCGCGAACTCTTTCACTAGGACGTGTCAGTATGTCACGCCCGGAGGACGTAAATACATTTTTTTTTTATTTATGATTAAAATAAATGAAAAGACAATGAAATATACATTTTTCATTTATTTGCATATAAATTTATTTTATTTCATTTCATATATTTTTTTCATTTTATTTTCATTTCATATATAATGAAAATACAAAATTACAAACAAATAGAAAAGAATATCAATAAATAAATGGATTGGTACATTGACTTCGTCATCGCTGATATCGCTTTCATTCTCAGTGGAGCTATTGATTCTCTTTCTCTATCTGACATATACAGTCGAACTCGGTTATAACGAACGCGACGGGACCAACTAAATTTGCTCCTTATAGCCGGGACTCCTTATATCCGGGATTCACTTTTTTCACAATTTTTTTGATTGTGTGATTTTATTTTCAAGAGCAGCTATTATATTTCTTATCTTTCCAGAGCGATGAAACTGTAGAAGACGATTGTGAAAACTTTTTACAGACTTGAGGCCGATAATTTTGACTTTTTCGCGAACCTAGAGACACTTTCGTTTGTTAGTGAACATGTTTCCTATAGAACAATTCGCGTTTAACTGATTAGGCTTTTAAATGCTAATACAGTAAACTGCATAAAATAAACTGTCACCATAAACATCTTGGAAACCCCCAATAATCGGAGTTATATGACCAGTGTTCTCGACTTCAGTAAACTATCGCTTGCCTGCGCACGTGGCACACAAGTTTGTGTACATCATAAAATGAACCCTAATTAAGTGCGAGCCGCTTTAAAAGTAAAGTGAAAAAGTTCATTGTTATGAGTACGTATTTGTCTTTTTTTCTGTAACCCAAGCAAATATGTTTGCAGAGTTTCTAAAATTTGTTCCGTATATCCGGGAATCGCGCTCCTTATAGCCGAGATCGATTGTATGGGAATATGCGCAAATCAAAATGAATTCACAGTTTTTCTCATTATAGCCGGGATCTCCTTATATCCGAGCTCGTTATAACCGAGTTCGACTGTATTTGCATGTTAAACCCCATATAAGAAACCCGGAGTTCTTTAGAATAAGCCAGCACACTCATAATGTTGGTTACTTTTCTCCCATCACAAGGTTGTGTCGCACACATAATATGTATTGTGCTGACCCTAACATTGATGCTGATATTCTTGCAGATACCTTATCATCGTTCAAAAACTCACTCATACACAACATCCATTTTCTAAACGATGACCTGAACCTATAGATCCATTAAATCAATTATTTATTTACATATTCTTATATGATCGCACTACATTCAAACATTAAATACACATACACATAAATGTACATGTAAAATATACTTAAATGTAAAAATACTTGTTTCTAGAGCGTGCCCAAGACACTTGTAATTGGGATAATGGGCATAGTCTTCATTTATAATGTTTTATTATTAGAGTATCATGTACATATTATCCTGTTAGATAAATATAAAAAAATATAAATAAATTCATTTTGATGGATACTTATAAAAATGTATTCTAAAATAAAATGGTTGGAAATATAAAAAATATAAGTAAATAATATATAATACGAAAATAGGTAGGTAAGTATAAGTATGTATCCGTCACTGCTCACCCAAAACACGTCCACCACGATATATCAATAGCGAAATGATACTGATTCCCTCCGTGTCTCGGATTCATGTCGAGTGTATGGATGACATAATACCTTTGTTGTTCGAAAATATACGTTCCGTCTGTTCCAGGGCGCAATATATATTTCAAGGACGTATTCGTATGTCCTACCCGTACCCGATATTGTTCACGTTTGACGTATTTATACATCCCGCTCGGTTAACGGGTTTAAGTTTCGGTAATTTCTTCACATATTTTGACCCTTGAAAGACTTTATCTAAGGACAATGTTTAAATCATAGACAAGATTTAGTTAATGAGAATTTTATTTATAGACAATACCGTATTTTTACTTGGATGTTTGGTGTTACCATGGATAAAATAAAATTTTACACCCTCAATATTTTTTCTTATTTATGGATTGCGCTTTGTCCTTAGATAAAGTGACACATATGTCAAAATGTTTGGAGAAATTTTCAAAACTTTTAAGTGTAATATCTTGTTTAATAGTTACAGTCAGTTCCGTTTTGTTTTGTAATCAGAACACACAGCTATATCGAGAGTAATTATTATTCTCGAAAAGATCCGCTATACCGCCTCCATCTACAATTATACCGTTTTAGCCAGTCCAAGGCTCTGAATGAAAGATATAGGTATTCCTAGACTTACGACCATGTTAGGGCTCTTTCAGAGTAAGGGCGGGTGCGGACGCTGGCGCGGGTGCGTGTAGTTCAAATGTACCTACACGCCTCTCGCCTTCACACTGCTCGACCGCGGGCGCGCCTGCATAGGGGCAGCGCAGGTAGCGCTCCTAGCGCGCGGCCGATTCTGTTGGCCCAATCCGCCTGTATCTTTCACACTGCCCGAGCGTCTGGCGGTGGCCAAAGCGTCTGGTTCTAAACGTTTTTGATCCACACGCCACAACATGGAAATCGGTGCGGAAGAATTTATATCCGCAGTGCAACATCGCACTGCTATTTGGCAAAGCAAACACCCACAACACTTCAATAGAGCTGTCAAGTAAATTAATTAAAGTAATAAAAAATCTAATGTAATTTTTTTACCTATAAATTATGTTTTTTTTTTATATAAAATATTTTTAAAAATTTACCTCTATTTTTTTTTACCTATAAATTATTTTACCCAAAAAAATATAAAAAGCTGGTAAGGTACTTACTACTTTAACGCCCGTGAAGCATTTTTTGTGAAATATTCGCGCGACTTGCGACATACGGGCAGCTATTATACAAATAATTATACATATCTCTAAAATTAATCATCCTATTTAGGTAAAATTAGAAGTTTTATCAAAATAAAAGATTATTTACAATTAACAAAAACTTTATTTGTAGTCTTTCACATTTTATATAATTACACATTAAAGTTAAAGAATAAAAATATTAAATTCAAACTTTTTCATTTTCAAACATTTAGCCAACTTCACATAATTTACTTCCCATTTGAAAAATGAATTTTCCATTAATAAAACCAAGTCTTCATCCATCTTTCTACGTAAGTATCGCGAAGTTTGAGAAGCATACATATTAGACTCTCAGCCGCTTCGGCACTGTGAACATGGTGACGCCAGAGCCAGCGCGAGCGCACACGCACCCGCTCCCGCCTGTGCACTCTGAATAAGCACTTACATTCCTAAACTTTAGTTGTTAGTTGTGTTGGTCAAAAATAAGTTGAATTACACACAAAAAATAAAAATATTCAATTTAAAATATAATGTTTTTGAATTCGGATCATTGTTACAAAACATTTTAAGGATACGGTCCCTAAAAAATTGTTTTTATTGATGAAAACTGTCCACAAAATATTCAGTTCACTTCGGGCTTGAATTCGAAGTAAATTATCTTGCAGCATGCAAAAAGAAAACAATTAAAGTTTATCCACTTGGAAATATTTCATACTGCACGGCAAGCAAAAAAATCATCATATGTTTTTATTTACTTAGATAGAATTCTATTTACTAATAAAGAAATTAATGTTTGTTTTGTTGTGTTTCAATCATTACTCATAAAATTGTGTAATTTATGTAGTTTTGTTATCAGTATATTTCATTGTACTTATTTTAAGTCTGGCGATATGGGAAAAACAAAAAAGAAATCCAGTGTTATATCAATATTAACAAAAAATTAGTTTGCCCTGCTAGAGGACCCTATAATGTGCTCAAATCAAAGAGATAAACTAAACTTCTTCTTTAGGCGAGGGGTTTGCGTCACAGGGGAAGTACTTCCCCCTCTCGTTTGTTTAAAACATATTTATACAGCTTTTTTTTTTCAAGTTTGTGTTTTCTGGGGTATTATGCCGTGTTGTTACGACCTTTCTGGCCGACGTTTCGGATCCCATTGCAGGGTCCATCATCAGGGCTGATGTGTTGGTGTTGTGGTTAAGTATCGGCTTGCAATACCGTGTCGAAAGCAGAGTGAGAACTTTTTCAGTGCTGTGTTAAGTATTGGCTCGCAATACTGTGTCGCAGTCTTGGTGTTTCTGTGTTCATGTGTTATGTGGCAATACCGTGTCGGAGTCATGTGTTGTATTGTGCTGTGTGTATGGTTCATCTGTTGTCTGATCACTATCTCTGCGGAGTCTGCGATGAGATTGACTTTGAAGCGCCGGATACCAAGATGTTTTTAATTTGAGACCATCATCTCTATTAATATTTATCGGGTGCTTGTAGATTTCTAGTATTTCCTTAATAAGACGCGTATGGTGATTCTTAGGCTTTCCAAGGATTTTCGGTTCGAATGCAAAATGATGGCCGGTATCCAGAAAATGCTCAGCTAGTGCTGATCTTTCTGGATGACCGAGTTTGCATGCCCGTTTGTGCTCGTTGACCCTTTTGGAAATTGTACACTCCGTTTGTCCCACGTATACTTTATCGCAGTCTTGACAATCAAGTCTATACACACCGTCTGTTTCTAAGCGATCTCGATCCTTCGCTGATCTAAACAAGTCCTTAATTTTTGAGTTGGTTCCAAAAACCGTCTTGATGTCTCTTTTCTTGAGAGCTCTGGCAATTCTGTCTGTGACGCTTTGGACAAAAGGTAGAAAGGCGATGTCTTTGCACTCAGGTTCTGTATGTTTTGAAAGGTCGTAACAACTTGAGTTGTTACCCCATAATATTAATATAACCGTAATACCTGAGTAGCCGTGAAAACCTAAGAACATTCTTAACATTTATACTGCATTTATTTATGTGTTTATTCTTGCATAATTATATCCCCTAGTATACAAATGTATTTTTTAAACCTATTTTTCAGGGGCGTGCAGTGAGAACATTGAAGCATGACTTTTACTTTATCATATATTTTTTTTAAAAATTCAATTAAAACATATATCTCTCTTAACATTCCTATCACAATAATGGTAGCTTGTTGGTCTTGTGGTTAGGACACTCGCCTTATGATCCAAAGGTTGCAGGTTCGAACCTCACCCCAGACTAGCAAGTTAGTCCTAGTTTCATAGCACAAGCGTTTAGCTTAGTTTGAAAATATGTAGTAAGAATATTTATGTGACACGTATACCGTGTTCGCATCTCTATTTTTTTTAGAAAAAAACTACTTACTTATTTGTGTTTTAATGTACGTATTAAGTAATATTCTGTCACATAAATTTTTTATTTTGATGTTTTTTCCAGAATATACATAAAAGTCATGCTTCAATTTACTCACTGCACGCGCCTGCTTTTAAGTAAAAAAGTCTTGTAATAAAGCGCGATTTATTTATTAAGTTAATATACTTTATATATTATATTTTGACTTTTTTATAAATGTTTAAAAATTCATAAGTTCTTTGTTATTATTTTTAAACAAATCGAACGAACCTATTGGTACCAGACGTGGCACCAGGTTGGGTACCAAGAAATGTACATTGGTTCGTGTCTACATATACATTTTGGTGGGCTGTGGCTTTAATACATTGGTGAAGCCGAAATTAGGTCTAGCACGAGATAATGATTTGTGAAACGTGAACGGTATTAAAAATGTTGTCATTTTCTGAAATCTATGTACATTTCTTTTTATGACTATATTATGTTGTTTTCTAGGTACCGTGTTCATCGCCAACGACCTAAAGCTTCACACGAGAGTTGCAGTAAAAGACATAGACTTGGCGAAGCAGCCGAGGAAAGAATTAATATTAAATGAAATTAATGTTTTGAAAGAATTTCAACACAAAAATCTTGTGAATTTCCTAGACGCCTACATGAGTTACGATCACCTATGGGTCATCATGGAACTGTTGGACGGAGGCTCGTTGACAGATGTAGTAACAGAAGTCGTCATGAAGGAAGGCCAGATCGCGGCGGTCTGCAGAGAAACACTCCTGGCAATAGAATTTCTGCACTCTAAAGGCACGATCCACAGAGATATCAAATCTGACAATGTTCTCCTAGGAATGGATGGGAGCGTAAAAGTCACTGACTTCGGTTTCTGTGCCAACATTGTAGGTGACGAAAAAAGGCAAACAATGGTCGGCACGCCTTACTGGATGGCTCCGGAAGTGGTAACGAGGAAGCAGTACGGAAAAAAAGTTGACGTGTGGTCGCTGGGCATCATGGCCATTGAAATGATCGACGGAGAGCCTCCCTACATGAAGGAAACTCCGTTAAGAGCTTTATACCTAATAGCTGCGGTAGGAAGGCCGAGGGTGGCTCGCTGGGAGGCCCTGTCTCCGGCGCTGCAAGACTTCTTGGACTGTTGCCTCCAAGTCGACGTCGCCGAAAGGGCAAATGCTTCGGATTTGTTGGAACATCCATTCTTAAAGACTGCCATGGAACTTCGCACACTAACGCCTCTGATCAAGGCTGCTCAGAAAATATTGCACAAAAACTTTGAATGAATTGCTTGAATTGATAAAATTTGATATTGACAATAATTTGAATGTCAGGTGTTGTTTTTGAGATGTAGTGATGTTGACTCGCTATCTGTAATTGTAATGAAACAATGTTGACTTGCTATCCGTAATTGTATTTTATACATTGTTTATAATACATATTAACTATTTGATACAAATTTACCGATTACAACCACTTTTTTACTACTTCTAAGATATTTTACTTCTCTAAGACAATGGGCAAGGCCTCTAAATTGCAATTTATGTTAATTTTGATAATTTTGTACATCTTTTTGGTATTTGCCATGTATACGATAAAAACATTGTGCCTAATGTTTCTCTAATAATCTTTTATACATGTAGCTCTGCGACATATATACAATTATGACGCTAATAGCAAGACCACAGACCTACTAATTAAGCTTGTTTATTACGTTTTGAACACCTACTGTTTGCTTTGTATACATGCTCGGTGTTATTTTGAGATGAGAGCCTAAAGCTATTTTTTATCATTCTCTGGAAACGCAACTGGAATTGCACAGTCAATTAATATTATCATTGTTTCAATTAATTACAATTAAATTGTGAAATTGTTCAATTTGTCCTAAATTTGTTAATAATTTTCTGCCTATCGTGATTATCACCCTGGAGCATTTTTCACATTGAAGACTGCATTTTTGAAATATAGAGGTATTTTACACAAGTATATTAAGCATTATATTCATATATAAAAATGATTGTAGATTCGGTATAACACCAGAGTCAATTATAGTATGTATTTATGTGATTGATTCAGAAGTGCCAATTGTTTTTTTATATAATTGTACATTTTACCAATTATCGTGTAGTTTAAGCATATTAAATTGTGTGACAAATGTAATGTATTAATTCAATTCTTATCAGTAAATCCTTGATAAGCTATCTACTACCTAAATGTTCTTCATTAAGTTGTTGTAAATATTTGTTTTAAATATTCTCTGCAGTTGATTGTAAAGCTGGCAAAATCAACTTACATTTGTGTTTTTTTTTTTGTATTTCTGCAAACCTAGAATGCACTTGAAATAATAAATAATTGGCATTCAAGGCTTTTGCTTATATATATATATATATATATATTTCATGTATTTGGTTTCATTATGATGGCTAAAATGTGTTGATAAGATTTGTTTATCTCAGTTTCCTATCAATTTTTAACTTATCTTAAAAAAATACTTGTCATCTAACTAACATGCTGATGATCGAAATCGTTTTTGGGATATACAGTTATTTATTTAAAATGGGATACTTAAACCAGAATTATTGTATTTTTTCTGGGTATAATCAATTTTTACATATAAAAATATGTTAACTTCTGATCAGTTTTTATACACCAAAGTGCAAAAAATGTTGCATTTAAAAAAATATATAGTGATTTAGAGAGTTTGCATTGCATTTATAAATATGCCATTCCAATGATCTATATGTTGACTGCTTCAAATGCTTTTTAGGTGCTACGAAGTATATATTAATCAAATTATTTGCGATACTTATCAAATGCATGATCGTTATAAATATATTTATCATTTAGCAATATTTCCAATACCGTCCACAAAGTTGGATTGCATGTTTTAAATTTAGGTGCTGCATTGTTTTTAGGTTAAGTCCTTGCCTGAAAATTGAAGTACGGGAGACTGGGCCCCGACCGTAGGGAGCTAATAATAACAAAATGGTATAAGACTGAGATAAAATAATATTGCGACAAAGAAAAGTAAAATGTTTTCCCATGTAATCTTATAACGCTCCCGGAACAAGCTCAATAGATCATAATTTTTAATAAATAAAGATTTCCAATCCATTTCTTTAATTTAGCTCTAGGAGATCCTAGAGCTAAATTAAAGAAGTGATGAACACACACTTCATCACACTTGAACCTCCAATTCATCGCAATAGGCATGATGACAGATTTTGAAATAACATTCTATATTGTAGGTACACGTCTACTATTACCGAAAATAACATTATTTCAGTAATAAACTAAATTTTTACGCAAATAATTGCATTTTAATTTTTTAAGTTCGCGCAAAAGCGCCCGCAGCTGTCATTTCATCTACGTGACGTCAAGCCTCAATAAACATTGCATTGTGTCTATGGCAACGGTTTAAAAACACGGTGATGAGTACTGAGGTGTGACGTCATTCATTCTGACCGGGGTTTCGGTTAAAATGGCAGATTGCACAATTTTATACATTTATTTTATTGAAAATCTTATTAATCTCAATGTGTATATTAAAACTGGATCATTTTTTAGAATCCTTTCAAAATATTTTCTTCTCTAAAATCACTTATTCTTTAATACTGTCATCAAGCCTATCATGCTGGTCCGTAACTTCCCCTTTCTCCGTAATTACAAGCGTTATGCTATCCGCGTCCTCTCTTCACATTGAGAAACGATAGTTTCTACCACATTCACCCTGATAATAGATTTATCGAAACTGCAAATTGACTATTTTTTTATTCATAATGTAGTCTCTTTATAATGTGATCCTATAAATATCAAGGCGAAAAAAACCGGATCACACTACATCAGACTTCAATAAAAGTGTTCACTGACCCAATATTGGCCTAACATAATGTCCTAAATCCCTACTTTTATCCTTTCTACCAGAACAGTAGTAAATTACTATTGTTCTATAAAATTCATCGAATAATTTGTCATTACAGTAAGTAGAAATTAAAAGACAATTTTATTTTCAGTAAACAATTTTTAATTAACTTAAGAATAGGCTGGATATTCAAATGAGAGACAGTGATATGGGCCTATCAGCTTAAGCTGCCTGCCAATAATATCAATAATAATAACAGCTTATAAAGTATTCCATATATTGGCAATTATATTTCCTGTTTATTTCATAAAATGTGCCGACATTAAAAAACATTTTAGATTTGTTTATTGATTTCACAGAATATGACATGACCACACTTTATTTGTTTTAAATAATACAATACATTTTAAAGCCATGTTTGTGCATTTTAATTATTTTTTTCTAAATAAGTATTCGGAACGGCATCACTGGTTTTGATGTTTTTTTAACAAATCCCCCGTTGTCGAGTTCTTATCATACGGGACAAATCTTGCTAAGATAACAACCCAATATCAAGTAAAAAATATGCGTAGCATAACATCACTCTAGTGATATCATTTTCACACCATAACCTCACTTGTACAAACCAAACTTGATTAGTTAATCGAGAATTAACAATGGCCAAGGTGTTGGTTTGAAAATCTTAATAAGTTGCAAAATACAGAATGTGAACTGTCAAAATCGGAGCTTTCTGTACTTTTTTTTAATATATAGTTATGTCAAACTCAAGTTTCCTATAATATATAATATATGAGGGGTGTAAAAGTAAAAGCAGCAATATCCTGCTGAAGTTTTTTTGAGATTGCAAAAAACCTGTCACTAATCAAGGAAGTTTCTCTGGAATCTATAAAACCTACAACTTTATATATATAAGTTGTCACTTTGGTTTTCCTTTTATATATATGTATAAATAAATATTAAACTTTTAAATGTGAATATTTGCTACCAAATAGTGGACATTACTGCTTTTGCTATTTACTAGGCGCTTACAATGCATATGTCGAAGCATGACTTTCGTGCATACATTTATTTTGGAAAAAAAACATCGAAATAATACACTTTTGTGACAAAAATTATGATGTGTATTAAAACATAATTCATATGATAATATGTAATTGAGATAGGAATATTACGAGACATATCTTCTAATTTGATTTTTTTTTAAATGTATGCTTATGTAAATGTCATGCTGCAATGTTCTCACTGCGTGCCCCTGCTATTAACATAATCGGATATTCCTGTTTTTGCTACGATGTTATAGTCTAAAATGGAAATCAATTCTCACTTCAGTATGAAGAGGCCATTTTGTCACGTGACAAATCCTTAGGGGTTGAAGTGGAAATTACTGCCTTTCCTTTTAATATTTTTTTGGAAATGTGATTTTGGTAGGGGTAGAGCTATATTTCCTATTAAATCTTGAATTGTGTATTCTAGATTAGTAATCCTCGGTGACTGCTTAAAAAACTTTTTTTTTGGATGTTGCTGCCTAGTGATGGGCGACTCGAATTAATTTACTCGAATAAACCGAGTTATACAGCCAGCAAGTCGATTCGAGTTGCGTTTCCGGCAGCTCGATTAAAATCGTCGTCTCAAGCCACGTGAGAAGGTTTGAACGAAACATATTGTAATAGAGGTTTCATACATCCTCATCTGGACTGCATCAATTACAAAAATAATTAATTACATAATTATACGCAGGCTTAAATTTTTACCTCCAAATAATCACGGTAGTCTCCACAACAAATGGTAAACAGGGTTATTTGTAAATCATTAATAACCTCGCAGGACTATATTCCTACCTTGATTATGAGTCGAAAATGTTCAAGCTATTACGATCAATAGTTAAGGAGATATGCGACATCAAAGTTTGCATTTTTTTTTTTTCAATATTTCTGACTTATTTTTTGTACATTGTTGGACTATCATTACAGTAACTTATATCGAATATGAAAAATTCATTCCCTTTAATACAAGTCAAATAAAAAAATAAAAACCTTTGAATTCCAATTGGAATTTTTTCAGGGTTTTTATAATTTTATTTAACTTGTATTGAAACAAATGAATTTTTAGTAATAGATATGAGTTACTGTAATGATAGTCCAACGGCTTACAAAAAATAAGTCAGAAAGATTGAAAAAAAAATGTAAACTTTGATGTCGCATATCTCCATAACTATTGATATTAGGTCATAATAGCTTGAACATTTTCGACTCACAATCAAGGCAGGAATATAGTCCTGCGAGATTATTAATGTTTTACAAATAACCCTGTATAACAAACTAACATTCACACGAATATCCCATTTTTTTAATTTATCACATATCCATTTAATATTTTCAATGCTCAATCTATGTTATGCCTTAAGTTAGAGTTCAAATTATTAATTAGTGCTTCAGTGTATAGCTTCGTCAAATAATTATGTGAAAAGTTAGAATTAAAATTATTTCAGGTTTATACAATCATAGCAAAATTATTCCAGGACGACTCTGTCCCAATTGACAATTTAATAAAATATTCTACTGTGTATTAATATAACCTAAATACTTATGTAGTTATTCTTTTGAATAACCTGTAAAATTATCCATCCACATTTTGAACTATTAAAAACTGAATATTTTGCGATAAACCTTTCAGAATAAAGATTTACAATTTTCAATGTAATAATGTTGATACTGGAAAGCAATTTTGGTGCAAACATTAAAAATTACAGATGTAATATGTAAGTTAAATATTTTTTTTATTGAAAATTGTTGTAGGAATGGCTGTGTCAAATAAAAAAATTATTATTATTGGAGCAATATAAAATCATTAATGATTATAAATAAACCAATGGGAGTTTTGATGCTTACAACAAAATTGCTTTTCAACATTGATATTTTGGCTCAGAATACTGCTTTTATTCAAAACTGACCATATTTGTCCAAATAAAAATATGTATAATGTTTACCATTTTGTGATTAACGTTTTATTCATCCAATTGGATTTGCTGGTATGAACATAAAATTTATAACATAAACATGTGATATTGGCGTTTTAAATTATTTCGTCATGATTATAGAACAATGACGGATGTGCAAAAAATTCCATATTAACTTTTTTGGATCGTTAAAAAGTGAAAAAAAGAAGCCATCTAATATATATATATATTATACACTGGTGGTTATGGTGGTGAAGAGCCCTTGGTGTCCCATTGAAAATGTGCGAGTTTGGTGGGGGTGGCTGAGCGAGGGTGGGAGTGGATGACGAAAATGTGAATTCTAGCACATTTTTTTTGTTACGAGAAGCGCGCCGACTGTGTCAGTGAGTCAAGAAGGTTCCGGAAAAACCTGCTCTAGAAAGTTCTGGAAGGGGAAGGTTCTAGAAAATTCCCGAAAGTTCTATAAGGTTCTAAACTCAGTGGCGGAATGTGTCGGTGTGTCTAGAAGGTTTCTGTACATTTGAATTTCTTGAAAGTTCTGGAAGGATAATGTTCTAGAAGGTTCGCGAAAGTTCTACGACGATCCAGTGTTTTAAAAATCTACGCGTGCGAAGCCGCGCGGGCACAGCTAGTGGTATATAAAAAAAATATTTTTTCTCATTAATTTAACGTAATATATATATATAATAATACGAAGTCGGTATAACGACGGTTCTGATTTGCGATCTTAGAACAATGCACCATGTGTAAAAACATTGTTGTACTGCGCTGACTATATTTGAGATTCGAATGGTATCAACTTTAAATAAATAACCCAAGTTTCAAAGGAAAATCTTTTGTAGTTATCGAGCTATGACATTAAGTGTATTTATGTAAATAAAACTTCAAACTACTCTCCTGCAAACTCGAGAAAAATCACATGCGTCATTATTCTACGATTATGACGATTTATCAGTTTCATTAAATATATATTACAAAGGGTAATGCACATATACAAGATCCCTACATATGTATTCTGTTGAATCTGAAAAAATCAGGTTTCCAATTCACTATTTTAAACTATCCAGTTTACTCTATATTTTCAGATAATGTTAAAAAAGTTTAATTTTCCTTCATATTTGTTTTTTTTTTTTAAATGAAAATTCAGCTTTTTTAACATATAAAGATTAAATTTTTGCAGATTTGACACTACATATACATTGGAACATCGATACATAAGAATATTATAAGCTTATACTGTTCCCAGTTCCCATCGATTTATTTTCGGTAAAAATTTGTCGATATCATAATGTTGTCTTATATACTTAGTAATAAAAGCTTCTTCTCTCTGTGTGGTGTACCTCTCAGAACCAAAAGTTTTTTAAAAAAATTACTATCTTGCTTACACTGTACTTTAATGAAATTTACCAAAATAAAAAAAAACATGTACAACATTGTTATTTTGAAAAATGGTAAGCAAACCAAAAATGTGTCACCAATATTATATCTTCCCAATGTATTCCCCGATTCATCGTTTATGAAGAATACTATGTTTATTGAGAATATGTGTCATGTGTCCGAGGTTGCATACAATGCCACTGCTTGCAAAGAATGTCAGAGCGACAATATTCCTGAGTTTTTAGGAAAACCTTTGTATTTTATATTTTTTAGCATTTATATGTAAACTACAATAATTACCAAAATAAATTAGGGTGTAATTAAATACAAAATACTAGAATTATTTTTTTGTAATATATATATTTTTGCACTATGTAATGGTAAAAATATTAAAAATATTTACAAAAATTAACTAGACTGATTATTTATGACCATATATCTTGTATAAACCTATTACAGTTTCTGAGATTTTTTAATGTGATTTCAGCTTCAGCTAATGAAATATTTTTCTCTTTAACAAAGCAATTTGCTAAGCACTCAGAGATTTCTTTACTGATTTTATTTATATCTCCACAAATATAAACTGTAGCATTTTCTTCCAAGATGAGATTCACTAATTCCTTGGCATCCGCCGCCATACCATCCTGAAAAATTAATAATTTTAAAATATTTGGCTAAATAAAAATATTTGTAAAAAAAAAATACAATTATTGAGAGGTACAGACTGAGCTTTGATTGGCGAGCAGAAAAATGTATTTGTCCAGAGCTCGTGTTAAAAAATTGCTTTCTAAAAATCATGTAAAAGATTCCATTTATTTATTTAAAGTACAAACTTATAGACAAATGACAAATCTGAGAGTCGAAAAACCAGTAAACCGTTCTCAGGGAGCCAATGATAGCACAGGTACAACCAGCAGTATGTAAAGTCACATTCGCACGAGTCACAGTTTACACGCGAGTGTGTAAACTGTAGGCTCGCGAACCTCGCCTTGTTGGCGGTTTTTGATCGCGAGTTCAAAGGAATGAGTGGAGAGAGACCAGCGCGGTGTTTACACATTCGCGCAAATACTCATGCGAGATTACTCCTTGATCCATCAAAACTTGCGTTTTGTTTACAAAATGGAACGAGCAACGAGTGCACATTGACATTTAGAGTTTTACCAAACGGAACCAATGATTTAAAACCCACTGCATAAATGTCATAAAAATATAGAATGCTTGCGCACCTGCAACTCTAATTTTTTGGATAAACCTTTAGCAGAATTAAAGCTAAAAAAAATTATTTGATCTTTCGCACACGTCTGCTGCGGAAAAAAGTAATAAGAAAATATAATTATAATAAAAAATATTAAAAAATTATTGGATAAAATATAAAAGTGGTCGGTAGGTCGAGCTCCATTTTAGGACCCCAGGAAGTTTGTCTCATTTTCATAACATAAACGTTTAGCTTGCTTTGAAAATACTAAAAATATTGATGTGACACATATTGCGTGTTCGCATTTCTATTTTTATAAATAAAAAAAATAGGGTGCAGGAAAGGCTGACATCTATAAACCAATATGGTTTGCTAACAAAAGTCATGGAAAAAAATTTGGCGCCAGTACATAAATCTGAAATTAGCATAAATACTTCAGCGACATCTTTTTTTTACCTTTATTTTATAAATAATTACCGAATAGTAATACAACCTCAGCAAACATCGAATGAACACCGCCACAATTTTGATATCATCCATTGCAGCCAGGTAAAGTACAATTGAACAGTCGGCGAGTGTGTGAACGGTAATTTGTATTCATCAATATCTTGATAAGTGGCGAGGCGAGGCACAAGCGCAAATGTGTAACTACAGCACTTGATAAGAAATATTCATAAAAAATGAAAAAATTCTATACCTGCACATACTTCAGATGAAATTTATCCTCTCTTGAATGCGACACTGTAAGCCTAGACAATGTCCCATCATTGAGAAATTCATTTACTTCATCTTTAAAAATGAAATCCCTGTCAGAATATCGACATCCAAAATACAACAATGAAGATCCAAAATTTATATCTGGATTAATTTTCTTCAACTGCCTTCTTTCCTCTAAAAATCCTATAAAGGGAGCGACACCAGTCCCAACTCCTATCATTACTATCGGCACACTCTGATTTGCCGGCAAACAGAATGTGTTTGATTTCCTTAAATATGTAGAAATTAAATTGTTATTGTTATGCCCATTCAAACAGTGAGATATTTCCAAATTTCTCAATTCGATATTTAACAATTCAATTTTATTGTCATCAGAATTTAAATTATCCAAATTTGATATAATAGTGTGATCACAGTTCAAAACATTAGAGAATTTTCTTTTTGCAAAGTATTCCAACCATCCTGTTGTAACTCCTTTTTTGTTATTTTTGGTCGTAACAACCGAAAAGCAGATTTTTATTATGTTTTTATCCACTAGGGGACTATTACAGACTGAATAAGGTCTCGGCATCAATCTTGGTAAGTGTTGCAATAATAAAGTAATGGGCGGATTGCACGATGGGTACTCGGTTAACATATCAAGAATAGATGTTTTTTTATTCAATATTTGCTCAGCATATAAATCCCCACCTTCGCGGCTTGAGATTTCTTCCAAACATCTTCTTTCAATTGAATCTTCCGTGTATGTACTAAGAGCACAAATAAAAACCTGTAATTAAAAAAATTAACATAAATATAAAAAGGAATTTCTTCAACAAATTGTTAAATAAATTTTCTTATAAATATCAGAGATTCATAATTGTGATGTCTAAAAATTTGTATTATTTGCAAACTATAACAACTACATATTTAGATTCATAAATATTCTGATATTGGGTAATGAACAGACTTTTGCTTGACTCTCAATTATTACGTTACGAAAAGAGGTCTATAAAAATTTATCATTTTTGCATGGTTTAATTACAATACAACAGGCATTCCTGTGAAAAAGAGAATTAAAGAAAAAATATACAAAGAAATGATTAAATAATTTAAAAACTATGTTAATCCTTAAAAAACGAACCAACTAATTTTTACAAGCAATGAAAAATTAAATGAAATTATAAATAACTAGCTGTTCGTACCCGGCGTTGCACGGGTTAAGGATTAAGTTGAAAATAAATTTATGGGGGAAAACAAAGGTTTGATTCGAACGGTATAGATTTACATTGAAAATATATCAGGGGAGGAGAAAAGGTAAAAAGGGAGGGAGGAAATATAGCCTATGTTACCCGCCGAGTCCTAAAGAATAAGTTTCCAAATTTTGAGTCCAATCGGCCAAACGGTACAGATTTGCATCGAAAATATGTCAGGGGGAGGGAAAGGGGTATGAGAATAAGGGGGAAATATCGCCTATATTACCCGCTGAGTCCTAAAGAATAAATTTCTAAATTTTGAGTCAAACGGTACAGATTTGCATCGAAAATATGTCAGGGGGAGGGGAAGGGGTATGAGAATAGGGGGGAAATATCGTCTATGTTACTCGCCGAGTCCTAAAGAATATGTTTCCAAATTTTGAGTGACCAGAATCATTTGTGCAGTTTACGATTATGTTTACCATACAAGAAATGAGTTACAAAATTTAAATCTGAAGATTTTAGCAGTGAAGTCAAACCTCGAAGTTGGAACACCTAAAATTGTCATTGATGCTCGAATTGCTGTAAAATTGAGGTCAATCCAAAATTATCAATTCAAAAATTAACTACTTATATTAACAATCATCCAGTGTCCAAAGGTGCATTAAAAAATCAGGAAGGTTTTGAAAATCAGGCTATGGCTACCACATGAAATGAGTTAAAAGAACAAATCAGCAAACATAAGAACAAAAATCACAAGATTAAATTAAAGCACTAAGACGAAAAGTTGCAAATCACTCTCTATACAGCCCCAATCATCTGATTTTCACTTACTTATATCTAGGCCCTAACTAACAGTGTTTAATCCTAGATCAGATTTGGTCTGAATCGCAATAAATAAAGAAGATTTTTTCCTTGATCACATCTTTCGATTTGAAGAGAAGTGTTTTTTCTTGCCACTTTATCACACAAAATAATTAACTGTTTGATCCTTCAACGGATCTGAAGGGAATATTTCCCATTGTCACAGATGGTCACAAAAATGAGTTACAAAAAGGGGTTAGAAAATAACAGGGATGTTTCTTCTCTCAGGCCTTTACTGTTTTTACTTATTAAATAATATACCAAGGGTGCTAGTTGGCGCCTAAGGACAATTCTATAAATCATTCGAGAGCCACACGCTAGATGGTGTTCTAACAGATTATTTTGCGTCAAAACCTATGAATTTTAATTTCTTAGAACGATCGTATGTGTGTCGCAAGGTCGCATTTATGAATATATTTAAATAAAATTATATTCAAATAAATTTGCTTCAAAAAATTGCTTCATCATTTCAAAAAACATCCTTTCTTTTGGGTACACCAAATATTTAATATTATGTCCATCATTTTCAACATCACAGAAGATAAACTAATGAACAATGATTACCTTCTTAAGTACACTTCTCAAATCAATGCACCTTTGCAATAAATGTTTTATTGTGCCATTTAAAGGAATGTGTGGCGGTATTGTGGGTTTCTTTTTTCCATTAGTTTCACTGAACCTTATGGTGTACCTCTTACAATCACAATCTGTTAAATTTAATCGTTTGATTATGTAATTCACTTCCTCATCAGGATTCTGTGGCAGTATGCCTATAGTATCACCAGGTTTATATAACAATAAGGCATCCTAAAAAGCAGACAGAAATAGATTAATATTCAAGATGCAGCATACTGCAGTCACTATACCTGCAGCAAGATACCTATTTTTAATATCTTGTGAAAAACATATGTATTTTTGCATATATTCCGTGAAATCATTTTGAAAACACAATATTTATTACAATAATGCAAAGATCGCATTTCTATTGCCTCATACTGACGTATTTGCTGTCTCATTTGCGACATTTGCAAAAAAAATCTATTTTTTTACTATTTCTTCACGTTTGGATGGCGATAATCGTAAATGTTTAGTTGCCTCTGAATTTATGGAGGACTTCTTCAATCTTCACTCGATTTTAACACTCCAATCCATCTGTTTTCCGGCTTTGGTAAAACAATCATCAATAAATACTTGAAATAATAAAATAGATCAGTAATAAATTGTTCTAAATAAAATTAAACATTTTATCAACATAAACATAATTATTAAAAAAGAAACGTGAAAACAATTTGAGTGTCAGGTATGAGGAATTAATATGAGCATTGTAATTAGTAAGAGGAGTATGAGCAAAAGCCGCAAACTAAACTCCACTTTCATACATCTTCTCAAACCCACTCTTCGGTTGTTGAAGTTTCTAACAAAGTCATTCTCCATTATTTGATTTATCCGGTCGTGCCAGGTCTTCTGCACACGCATTCTTCTTCTGCTGCCTTCAACACTCGCCTCATAAATTTTCTTTATAATTCTTTCCTCATTTATCCATTCTACATGTCCAAACTATCTCAGCGATCCTTTTTTTATTCTATCTATTATGCTGCAGTCAGCATTACATTCACAGTATAACTTTATTTTATGGCCTCACTCGATTTTCTTAAAAATAAGTATTCTGGCGTAGTTGAGTGCCCTGATGTCAAATCAAAATTTGGCAGTCATAAGTATTTAAAAAGTTATTACACCTTAAAGTTTGAAAATTTTCCATACGTTTTGACATTTCAATAATTTTATCTATAATATATATGGCGCACACATTCACTTCTAATTTGTTAATGCTCCACTTTACCATACAAAGATTTTCCACAATAACAAGTGACTGCATTTGCTTATCATTATCGTTCTCTCAAACACAATCACTTTCAATTTGCCTACGTTCATCAGAAGTTCACTCTCCATGCGTACATTGGATATCCTAGCCACCATACACTGCAGATCAGATTCATTACTAGCCATTAATACTGGATCATCTGCGTATAGTAATGAGAATATGAAGAGCTCTTCCATTCTCACTCCTACTTCTTATTATTTTAGTCCTTTCATACAATTGTCATGTACAGATAGAAAATAGATACCTTATTATCCAAGGTCAATTCTAACACAGTCTTGACATCATGCCCTGAAGTTAGAAGTCGCGCTTGCTTGATGGGTAAAGAGAATAGTCCACTCGATGCAAAAGGTAAAATACACGTCGGCGTGATGGGAACGTTATCATTTTCAATCTAAAAGAAAACCACCGATTAACAATTACCACAGTAGTGTTGTTATATACAAAGAGATAAACTTGATTTGACGTATTACCTCGTTAGAGCTTTTATAGGTTATATTAATGAATTCTGCTGGAATCGGAGGTAGATGGATATCTACTCCAGGTAGAAATGAGACCGGGCGATTTTCATCTTGTTTCGTCATTCTTCAAGCACTTTTCGGAAGACAATTATGTAACATTTATATTCACTTCGAGTGACAAATTCAAAACGACACAACACGCAGACTTGAGAGAGGTTGAATGACAGTTGACAGTTAACACTGAAAGCCATAGAAAAGAGCATATACTGACAGTTATGCGATTGTCTATGGTTTACAGGTGAATTTTGACAAAGTGCAATGCACATAATTTACTGTGAGAGCTAGGGGTTGCACCATCGTTGCGCACATTCTGTGGTCAGACATTTTAGATTTTTGCACAGAATAAATTATTGTTTTTAAGTTTTAAATCGTTTTCATCGAAAAGAAACCGGTTTTTTTAACAAATAATAGACAAGAAAATTTATTAGTGGTGTTCGATCTATGGTCGTTCTGTCGTTCGTGAATGAACCGTTCTTTAAGAACTATTCATCATTATGAATAAGCGTGAATTTGTCGTTTATGAAAAACGCAAGGATTATTTCACAATTTATCACAATAATCCACCCATACCAAAAACAGATCCAATATTTTCATTAAATTCAGTTTCTAAAAAAAAAAGTAAATTATGAGTCTGATATACCAGAGTAGGGGGGGTAAGGTCTGAAGGGTCAGAGGTGATATAAAATCACGGTGTGGTAAACCGGCCGGGAGATCTCAGATCTACGTATGCCGGCGGTTACGCCCTCCCCTAGGTACAATCAAAACGTCAGGTGACTGACTAGGACACTGATATCTCGAGGCGGGTGAAGGGATATAAAAATAATAAAATCGAAACAATTTTACAAGTTTCTATATTGGGCACTGTAGCAAATTAATTTACATGAAACATTAATCTCAACTTACATACGACGCAGCAAAGTGGTTACTAATTTAAAAATTACATGAACCCTGATTTAGAGGGAGAGGACAAAATTATAAACAAAGAAAGAAAAAAGACAAAACACATAAAAAATCTGATCTTACTGCTAAAATGGATGGTGACGAGATTAAATTAACACTTCGGTAGAAACAGGTGGGCGGAGAAAAAGTCTTTAGATCGGGGTAACCTGTTTCGGAGAGTTCGGCAGGTGTCTTCTTCGTGCTGCTTCGTGGTGGGCGGCGGCTTCTGGCGTCGGCGTCGTCCTCTGACTGTGCAGGCTACGTCGGCGGCTTCTGACGTCGGCGTCGTCCTCTGACTGTGCAGGCTACGTCGGCGGCTTCTGACGTCGGCGTCGTGGCGGTCGTCGGCAGGGCGTCGCTTCTTTTGTCACTGGGCGTCGCGGCGGCACTGATACTTAGGCGTTTGCGGCGGTGCGTCACAGCACTCGGTAGCGGATGGCGGTTCGCCGTTCGCGCTTTCGCTCCTCCAGGAGTTGCTAGAGTGATCGGCGATGCTGTTTTTACGGGCACCGCTAGAATCTCTAGCTTCTCCACACTCAACTCAACTCGACTCAACTCCTAACTCAACTCCTCTCGACTGCCAACTTGGCGGCTGGTTTCGCCTTATATTCTCTCTCCGGCGACCCAGGGTGTGGTCGCGGGGGCTCGAGGGGAAGCCTCCAGCTGGTCTTTCGCCGATTGGCTCCTTTGATGCCCGCCTCCATCGTCCATTCGTCTCTCACGATCCCTCCTAGGTCCCGATTGACGCTATTGGTTACTGAACCCAATGTTGCCTCCGTTCCGCCCCCTATTGTTCTCCCAGTTTGCGGCTAATCTCGATGCTTTTCTGGTATGTAGGCCTAAACACTTTGTTATTTCACGAACGCTTTGTTCACTGTTCATATCCCTATCCCGTCACCAAAACACATTGCAAAATGAATTAAACTTAAGGAAAATATTACAGTACAAATTGGCAAAGGCGGAAAATTGAAAACACAAATCCGCATCAACACTTATCACCCAAAAATAAAACTGCTTACATATACATACTTAATTAAATCGACACGCCAGATAGACATATTTTTATCGACCAGTTATTTCTACCATTATTGACTAATTACATGGGATTGAACGTAAGGTTTCATTAGATCATAGTAAAATTCCTTAAGTATGCATTACAACATTAATCTTATTATTAAGTCGTCGGTTTGATTCTTACAGTAGGCCTCTCAATATTTAACATTATTTATACATTACATCGTTACAGGTCAATCCTTATCATTAACATTGATTTAACGCTATTTATACATTACATCATTACCGGTCAATCCTTATCATTTACATTTAAAATTTACCACTCCGCATATCCTCTTCCTTTCTTTTTCTTTTTAATTTTTTTTTTCTTTAACAATGACAACATGTACTTGATACTTAGTTTTATTTTTAATTTTAGCTTAAATAAAACAAGCTATCGTACTTCTTAGTTGGACCAAACATATTTGTCAATATGTGACATAGAGATACAAAACAAAGGGCTAAAATTATACAGACATCGTGGCATTTCTTAGTGAATCAATTAACATAAAAACTTATTTACATGGGATACATGCTTCAAGCGGGTCCCCTAATGTTAATGTTCTGTATACATCTTTGTAATTTCTTTTGGGATTACAAAGTACATGAATTTGCATCAACGCCACTTTCCCGAAAGGAATGCTTACATATACTAACATAATCAAATTCGATAGACACTTTTTTTTTTCAAGAAATTATGTTAAACCTTATTACTAGAAGAAAAATTAAGAAAACTTGGCGTAAACTAATTAATGTAACATTATTTACACCTAAATAATGAAAATTCTTACTTCAATATGTAGGCTGGATTGAATGCAAAACGTTTTTTTAGGACTTTCATTATACTAATCATTATCTTATCAAATCAGCTTTCTTCCACCCCTGGTATAAGAATATAGGAAAAGAATAAAAATAGAGAACACTAAAAAATTATATAAGCCACATTCCACCCGGCAGACAATTGAAAATTTTCCAAACAAGAATTATTCTGAAACATTACCAGTAGCGGAAGTCCCTACTACAATTAACTAACTTCATAATTTTCGTTATGTTTTTCTTTTTTTTAAAGCGGACAAATACCAAAGTGAATGGTGTATCGTAAAAAGTGAAATTAATTACAAATAAATAATAATAAAGCTCGAAAGCTTTATTATTACTAGATTAAAACAACTATTTTAAAACAGACCGACAAATCATATTGCTTAAACGAGTAATCAAAACAATAATTGCATGTTTACAGATAGGTTATATACCTACAACCTACAAATTTGTATAACAACAGTAAAAAAAAACACAATATTGGGAGCTTGAATAACTAATGACAAATTAACATTATTCTTAAAAATAATTAAAACTCACAAATTAACATTATTCAACTAGGTGTATGTAATATATGAAAACATAAGACATGAAAGCCTCGATCTAAAGTAATATTAATGTTTATTCCAACACGGCATTTACTTATTTGCAATTAATTAAACTATTTTGTTTCAACCCCGTGTGCTAAAATTCATTCTGCAGACAGATTTCAAAAGACTAAAAAGTCGGAATCTTATATCTCTTCAACCGTGTTACATTTTTTCACGAGATAATATTCTATTACGTTATATATTATATATTACATCAATATCAAACATCGTCGGCAATAATACAATCAATTTTTTCCTTTTGTTACGATCAATACATTTTCTATTATTTGCTACAAGTTAGATTAATTCGGGATGATCTCGTTATTATTTCAAATTGCAATGTCCCGTTCATTTCGATACTTAACAATAGAATACAGAATAAATGAGGAAACTACATATAAAACGAGTAACATCCACCTGCAGAGGTGGCCTGGGTTATCTAAACAATCATTACCTTACTTAAATTAAACATATCAGTTGCTCATTAATTAGGTACATATTACATTGATATTATGATTCACCACTTTGCCTCAATTTCTAATTCGGCCTCTACCTTCTTAATTGATTGACCCCTGTTATCTTTATTGATAATGACCGCCTGGTCGTGCGTTGCGGGATCTTCGCGCCCTTATATTAATAATATGATTTATACGATCCTACATCTCGCGGATAGCGTCGCCATGTGGGAGATCGGTATGTCAGCGCTTTCTAAAACATCTCTATTGTCTGTCGAGGACAATAGTAAGTTTACTGCGACGACTTTCGGAATTATTATCTTGTTTTTCTAAAAAAATGTCTTTCCCAAAACAATGGCGACTTCTCTAACAAACGCAGCTTTCTAAACCGTTGTCCCATGTGTTCGCATTTGGCCAAGATGTTCTTTCTATTGTTTAATCGGGGTTAGAGATATACGTCCCGCTGCAAGAAAAGGTTTACCGTTTTTACCCTTCCAAGATGTTACTTAAGAACAAAAGGTTGCGAACGTATTGTCCATCCTAACAAAAGGCCGTGCACTATTAATGTCTTCGGCGATGCCCAACGCCCTCGGCAACCCTAACTTTCTAATTCATTGTTTCATATGTTTTATGGCGGGCTATCCTAAGACGATCGTCCGTCGCAATGTTATTTTTTTGAACAATAGGTCACATATTTCGTCCTCGAACAAAAGATCGAACATGACCGGCTGTGACCACATGGCGCGTGATCTTCGAAACATGGGCGCTTTGATTTCGGTATTGCCCTAGGACAAAATTAATAACCTGGTTCGCGTCATATTCCGGTGCATCAACATTTTATATCCCTTCACCCGCCTCGAGATATCAGTGTCCTAGTCAGTCACCTGATGTTTTGATTGTACCTAGGGGAGGGCGTAACCGCCGGCATACGTAGATCTGAGATCTCCCGGCCGGTTTACCACACCGTGATTTTATATCATCCTCTGACCCCTCAGACCTTACACCCCCCTACTCTGGTATATCAAGTGGCGCTTCCAAAGCGGGGCTCGTGCGTATAAAGCACGCCGGAAAAGGGTTTTCTGGCGGATCCCACCCTGAGATTTAGATTAAAGACACTGATATCAAGCGAGTGAAACGAGGGATAATAGAATCGAGCTAATCGGTTGGTACTTCAACCTTAAAGTACCTGGCGCTCACAGACCTAAGTAATCGAGCCTAATAACTTACCCGGTCGGTACCATATGATAAACTTGTGTGCGACGAATCGTGCACCTAACCATGGGGTTCCGTAAAGAAATAAAATCGTGCGCGGAAAGGGAACAATTTCGCCAACCGCCACAAGTAGGAATATGTTACTATGTAATTTTCCTGCAGACGATTTTTGTTGCGATAAGGCTCGTGGCGCGAGTAGAACCGCGGGTTTCACGAAGGGCGGATAGCGTTGTACAGTCGGCGAATCTTTTCGCGGTTTTGATATGTCCGGGGAGACAACCGGATACCAAAATATTATTTTATCGGGGCACCAAAATAAAGACATTATTACTATCTATTCTTACTAGAATAGATTTAAATTAGAGTACGGACGATTACAACAGCAGTTCTTTTCCCGGAAACACTTCTAATTTTTCTCGTTAATATAAGTTAGAATTGAGTGGAAATATTAGAAATTAGTTAACACGTAAGAATAAAATATATTCCGATAGATTATCGAAATGACAGCGGTGTGCCGACAGTCAAACCATTTTGGTTTCGTCCCGGACAATGGGCGCCGGGAAAGGTCGTTTTATGATGCACTCGAGCTAGGAATAGTAAATAGCGGGTCAACGGCCCCAGGCGCCGATAATCCCCATAACACCCCATTGTTACTTAATTAGGAGGGGCCGACCGAGTACTTCAAAAATGTATATTTAGGTCGAGTTTACGGTCGCTGACGATAATGAGTTTAGTGTAGGTCCTAATGTGCCCACTCATTGAGGACAACTGGTAATGTTTTACGGCCTCTGGGTGTACGTAAATAATGATTGTAGTCATAGTAAGAAAGGGAGATTCAGAGTATTTTTTTCTCTCTCGTTATCGTACACTTGAATATAGAGTAGGCGCCACTTTCTATTTTACCGTTTTTTTTTATTCGTCGTTTAAGATTTACTATCGGACCGGAAGTGGGTTAAGTACCAAGCGATGCGTAGTTCGGAATTCGCGATAAATAGGATACGAGGTGGCCGAGGCGACGATGTAGGCATTATTTGTTTTTTTTTTAATATTCATAATTCTCCTTGTTCAAAACCGGTCTCAGTGCGAGGCGCGTTAGTGCGGCGTGTGTTTTTTTCTCGTATGTGTTGTGGCGCCGGAATATGCAGCGGGCGTAGAACAGAGTCCAGCAAGGCTAGAGCGCTGAATGCGGACGCAGGCATGACGAAGTAGGACGAAGCGGGACGAGCATGAGACGACGGAGGACCCAGGCAGCGGTCACGAGCACGGTTCCATCATCGGCAGGGCGCCGATATGGATGCATAAGGGGACGACGACGAAGGAAACCGCCGGAGCACAAGGGCGTGTTAGGCGAGGAAGGACCCGAAAGGGAGGTCGCGGGCGCGGACCCCATCGTCGGCAGGGCGCCGACATGGACCCGCCGGAGTGAAGTGAGAAAAAGAGCGAGGAGAGCTGCATAGGAAAACGCACACATACACACACGCACGCACGCAAGTAATAACCGGAAGGGAGATGAGTGACACCGGAAGCCAGAAGGCTGGAGATTTTTTTTCCGTTTTCCCTGTTCCCCAATATAGTTTGATAACCCCTAGGTCAGGAGTCAGTCCGAGATATTTTTTTTGTTTTGTCGCCTTGGCTCTTCGCGCGGAACGATAGGTTAGGTCGCTGGGCTAATGCTGAAGAGGGAGTGCTAGCGACCATCGAACGCACATCAGGTGGCCTAATAATAACCGGTTCGCGTCAACTCGGGGGGGTGCGTGTTGATGTACCGGAATATGACGCGAACCAGGTTATTAATTTTGTCCTAGGGCAATACCGAAATCAAAGCGCCCATGTTTCGAAGATCACGCGCCATGTGGTCACAGCCCCGGCATGTTCGATCTTTTGTTCGAGGACGAAATATGTGACCTATTGTTCAAAAAAATAACATTGCTTCGGACGATGGCTCCTAGGATAGCCCGCCATAAAACATATGAAACAATGAATTAGAAAGTTAGGGTTGCCGAGGGCGTTGGGTATCGCCGAAGACATTAATAGTGCACGGCCTTTTGTTAGGACGGGCAATACGTTCGCAACCTTTTGTTCTTAAGTAACATCTTGGAAGGGTAAAAACGGTAAATCTTTTCTTGCAGCGGGACGTATATCTCTAACCCCGATTAAACAATAGAAAGAACATCTTGGCCAAATGCGAACACATGGGACAACGGTTTAGAAAGCTGCGTTTGTTAGAGAAGTCGCCATTGTTTTGGGAAAGACATTTTTTAGAAAAACAAGATAATAATTCCGAAAGTCGTCGCAGTAAACTTACTATTGTCCTCGACAGACAATAGAGATGTTTTAGAAAGCGCTGACATACCGATCTCCCACATGGCGACGCTATCCGCGAGATGTAGGATCGTATAAATCATATTATTAATATAAGGGCGCGAAGATCCCACAACGCACGACCAGGCGGTCATTATCAATAAAGATAACAGGGGTCAATCAATTAAGAAGGTGGAGGCCGAATTAGAAATTGAGGCAAAGTGGTGAATCATAATATCAATGTAATATGTACCTAATTAATGAGCAACTGATATGTTTAAATTAAGTAAGGTAATGATTGTTTAGGTAACCCAGGCCACCTCTGCAGGTGGATGTTACTCGTTTTATATGTAGTTTCCTCATTTATTCTGTATTCTATTGTTAAGTATCGAAATGAACGGGACATTGCAATTTGAAATAATAACGAGATCATCCCGAATTAATCTAACTTGTAGCAAATAATAGAAAATGTATTGATCGTAACAAAAGGAAAAAATTTGATTGTATTATTGCCGACGATGTTTGATATTGATGTAATATATAATATATAACGTAATAGAATATTATCTCATGAAAAGATGTAACACGGTTGAAGAGATATAAGATTCCGACTTTTTAGTTTTTGAAATCTGTCTGCAGAATGAATTTTAGCACACGGGGTTGTAACAAAATAGTTTAATTAATTGCAAATAAGTAAATGCCGTGTTGGAATAAACATTAATATTACTTTAGATCGAGGCTTTCATGTCTTATGTTTTCATGTATTACACCTAGTTGAATAATGTTAATTTGTGAGTTTTAATTAGTTTTGAGAATAATGTTAATTTGTCATTAGTTATTTAAGCTCCCAATATTGTGTTTTTTTTATACAAATTTGTAGGTTGTAGGTATATAACCTATCTGTAAACATGCAATTATTGTTTCGATTACTCGTTTAAGCAATATAATTTGTCGGTCTATTTTAAAATAGCTGTTTTAATCTAGTATTTAATAAAGCTCAAAATAATTCTTGTTTGGAAAATTTTCAATTGTCTGCCTGGTGGAATGTGGCTTATATATTTTTTTAGTGTTCTCTATTTTTATTCTTTTCTTATATTCTTATACCAGGGGTGGAAGAAAGCTGATTTGATAAGATAATGATTAGTATAATGAAAGTCCAAAAAAAAAAATGTTTTGCATTCAATCCAGCTTACATATTGAAGTAAGAATTTTCATTATTTAGGTGTAAATAATGTTACATTAATTAATTTACGCCAAGTTTTCTTAATTGTTCTTCTAGTAATAAGGTTTAACATAATTTCTTGGAAAAAAAAAAAGTGTCTATCGAATTTGATTATGTTAGTATATGTAAGCATTCCTTTCGGGAAAGTGGCGTTGATGCAAATTCATGTACTTTGTAATCCCAAAAGAAATTACAAAGATGTATACAGAACATTAACATTAGGGGACCCGCTTGAAGCATGTATCCCATGTAAATAAGTTTTTATGTTAATTGATTCACTAAGAAATGCCACGTTGTCTGTATAATTTTAGCCCTTTGTTTTGTATCTCTATGTCACATATTGACAAATATGTTTGGTCCAACTAAGAAGTACGATAGCTTGTTTTATTTAAGCTAAAATTAAAAATAAAACTAAGTATCAAGTACATGTTGTCATTGTTAAAGAAAAAAAATTAAAAAGAAAAAGAAAGGAAGAGAATATGCGGAGTGGTAAATTTTAAATGTAAATGATAAGGATTGACCTGTAATGATGTAATGTATAAATAACGTTAAATCAATGTTAATGATAAGGATTGACCTATAACGATGTAATGTATAAATAACGTTAAACATTGAGAGGCCTACTGTAAGAATCAAACCGACGACTTAATAATAAGATTAATATTGTAATGCATACTCAAGGAATTTTACTGTGATCTAATGAAACCCTGCGTCAATCCCATGTAATTAGTCAATAATGGTAGAAATAACTGCTCGATAAAAATATGTCTGGCGTGTCGATTTAATTAAGTATGTATATGTAAGCAGTTTTATTTTTGGGTAATGTTGGGTAAAGTGTTGATGCGGATTTGTGTTTTCAATTTTCCGCCTTTACCAATTTGTACTGTAATATTTTCCTTAAGTTTAATTCATTTTGCAATGTGTTTTGGTGACGGGATAGGGATATGAACAGTGAACAAAGCGTTCGTGAAATAACAAAGTGTTTAGGCCTACATACCAGAAAAGCATCGAGATTAGCCGCAAACTGGGAGAACAATAGGGGGCGTAACATATGCGACGCCGGGTCCCGTAACCAGTAACGTCCATCGGGGCCTGGGATGGACCCAGAGGAAGCCAATGGACGACGAGGGTGGATCAAGAGCGGCCCGACCGGGAGACGGTCTACATCATCCGGACCAATAGGGAGCTAAGGGATGCCCCCTTTCCACCGTCGGTCACGCCTCAGGCCGGCGAGAAGAGAATATAAGGCGAAGCCAGCCGCCGAGAAACCAGTTGAAGTTGGAGTTAGGAGTTGAAGTTAGAAGCTGAAGGTGGAGAGACCAGGAACTCTAGCCTGACCCGTAAAATCGGTCCGGCCGAATACCCTGGTAACTCTCGAAGAAAGTAAGTCCGAACGGTAGCGACCACCGAATCGGCATCGCGACGCCAGAAACGACGTATCAGAAACCGCGACGCACAGTGTACCGCCGCGACGCCCGGTGACAAAAGAAGCGACGTCTCGCTACCGACCGCCACGACGCCGACGTCAGAAGCCGCCGACGTAGCCTGCACAGTCAGAGGACGACGCCGACACCAGAAGCCGCCGCCCACCACGAAGCAGCACGAAGAAGACACTTGCCGAACTCTCCGAAACAGGTTACCCCGATCTAAAGACTTTTTCTCCGCCCACCTGTTTCTACCGAAGTGTTAATTTAATCTCGTCACCATACATTTTAGCAGTAAGATCAGATTTTTTATGTGTTTTGTCTTTTTTTTTCTTTCTTTGTTTATAATTTGGTCCTCTCCCTCTAAATTAGGGTTCATGTAATTTTTAAATTAGTAACCACTTTGCTGCGTCGTATGTAAGTTAAGATTAATGTTTCATGTAAATTAATTTGCTACAGTGCCCAATATAGAGACTTGTAAAATTGTTTCGATTTCATTATTTTTCTATCCCTTCACCCGCCTCGAGATATCAGTGTCCTAGTCAGTCACCTGACGTTTTGATTATACCTAGGGGAGGGCGTAACCGCCGGCTTACGTAGATCTGAGATCTCCCGGCCGGTTTACTACACCGTGATTTAATATCACCTCTGACACCTCTGACCTCACCCCCCCTACTCTGGTATAGCACATTATTAATTTTTCAAGAAGTATTTTACAAACTAAAACAATAATAATTGTCATGTTATGAATTTATCGATAAATTATTTCTAAACTAGGAGACAA